>PVJS01001994.1:0-37500 GCA_004027185.1 Glis glis
GGAGGAGGAGATGAGGACATTAAATTATGACTAACATTTATTTAGTTCTATTTGCCACCTTATAGAAAACATTGCATTAACTACGACTCTATGAGAAAAATACTGTTACAATCCCCATTTTAAAGATGTAGAAACAGGCAGAGACAGGTTAAGTAAGTTTCCATAATCAAAAAGTGGCTGACCAGGATGTGGCCCCAGGGGTCTAACCTCACACCTGTGATCTTTCCCACTGTGCTTCTGTACTTCCTGGCTTTATCCAGCCAATGGTTATGAAAATGGACTTGGAAATGGTGAAAACATTTTGGTTTCATGTTCACGAGAGACCTTTAAAGGAAAACATACCTAGAAGAGCAGGGTTTGCCAAAAGGGCAGGACAGTGAATTAAGGAGCATCTGAGATAGACAAAAGAACTGCATGTGCTTAGTCTTTATGAGACGTGTTGAGATATAGACATGCAAATCATCTCCGCTATGTCATTTCCCAACCAACCATGATTCCTTCAGTTATATATCTGAAATAAAGATTCACAATCTACTTTTCCACTTTCATTTTTATCCTTTGTAATGTATAATAAAGCATTCAGTTCACATATGTAAATGTGAGTAAAAATTCTCCACTATTGCAGCTCTTAAATGAGGTTTAAAATTCAAAACAATGCCCATATTTTAACAGAAGAGACAAATCCAGAAGATTGACAGGCAGACATTTCAGATCCAGTGAGATTTTTGGTGCTAGACTCTATTTGTTTTAGTAGGTAGTGAAAATTATGACCATCATATTATTTACATTTTTGTATCTGTTGTTATACAATTTTTTACATTGTACTTTTCTGCTTTGGATATTAAGAATATTGCATTTTTTGTAATGTGAATTACTTTTACCTTTTTTTCTAATCTTTGGAAAAGATCTTTATGTAATCATTATAGACTATAGGATCCATTCCTTGATGGCAAAAAAATTAGTCCCCAAATCTTGATGTGTTCATTGATATTGAGAAATGTCCAGAAAGTGGTAAGGAAATTTTAACTATTGGTTCATTCTTCTATAATGATTATTTAGATTTCAATTTTTCTAGCCAGGCATGGTGGTGCACACTTGTAATCCCAGTAGTTGGGAGGCTGAGACAGGAGGATTGCAGGTTCGAAGCCAATTTCTGCAACTTAGTGAAGCCCTCTGCAACTTAGTGAGACCCTATTTCAAAATAAAGAATAAAATAAGGCTGGGGGTTGTAGCTCGGAGGTAGAATGCCCCTGGGTTCAATCCCCAGTACCAAAATGAATAAATAAATAAATAAGTAAATAAATTCTTCTAGATTTTTTTGTTTTTTCTAAGTTTGTTAATGTATTGACATAAATTATTTCAAATATTTTCTTATGATTTAAAAATTCCAGAAGACACATATGAAACTTTAATGTATGTTACTATTGAAATAAGTCAATCTGAAAAAGCTACATACTGTGTGCTTCCAACTATATTACCTTCTGGAAGGCAAAACTATGCAATCAGTAAAGACATCAGTGGCTGCCAGGGGTAAAGGGAAAGGAGGGATGAATTAGATGGAGCACAAAGGATTTCTAGGGCAATGAAACCATTCTTCATGGTGCTATCATGATGGATACATGTCGTTTTACACTTATCAAAACCCATAGAACTGTATATCACAAAGATTGAACCTGAATGTAAACTCTGGGTTTTGGGTGATAATGACAAGCCAATCAAATACAGGTTCATTGATTTTTAACCAAGGTACCTCTCTGGTGTGGGATGTCAATAGTAGAGGGAGGTTGAGCATGTGTGGGAAGAGTATTATTTTAAAACTCTCTGGATTTCCACTCAATTTGCCTGTGAATCTAAAACCTCCCTAAAACTAAAGTATATTGATTTTAAAAGTTCATCTTTTTTCTGCTCTTAGCATTATATTTTTTTCTGTCGACTTTCTTTTCTTTCTTTCCTTTTTTTTTTGTGTGTGGGGTACTGGGGATTGAACTTAGGGGCATTCTATCTCTGAGCTACACCCCAAGCCCTATTTATTTATTTATTTATTTATTTTGAAATAGGGTCTTACTAAGTTGAAGAGGGCCTCACTAAGTTGCTCAGACTGGCCATGAACCTGTGATCCTTCTGTCTCAGCCTCCCAAGTACTGAGATTACAAGTGTGTGCCACCATGCCCAGCCTGTCTACTTTCTACACAATTATTTTGTTCTTTTTTAAGCATCTTCATTTGAACTAACATATTTTTCAATGTTAGCTTAAGAGTGCATTCAAAGTTTATATTTTCTTTGTGTAACACATATTACACACAATGTGTGCGATATCACACGCATTTTTGTTTATAATATTTTCTTTGTTATTGTTATAAATATGAGAATATCTATCATGATTTTCTTCTTAATATGTGAGTTAAATATGAGTACATACTTTTTATTTGTAGTATTTTCCCTTTATAGCTTTTATAGGATAACTTTTAGTTATATTAAAGTTGGAGCACATATTTATATGATACATACTTTGAATTTGGTTTTTGGGAGACATAGCATGTGATTGGTTTTTATAAATATTCTACATGACCCCAAGAAGAATATAATATCAGGTGTGACAGACTATCCATCTGTATGTTTATATTAAATCAAGCTTATTGTATTGGACAAGCCTTCTACAGCCTTACTGATTTGTCTTACTTATTTGTCTGATATAATAGTTTCTGATATATTTTTATAAAAATCTCCCACTTTTCTATTTGTCCTTGTAATTATGTCCATTTTCATTCCATATATTTAAAAGGGATGTTGATAGATGCATATAAATTTATGACTTATATTACTTCTTGGTATATTATTCATTTTTCATATTGTATTGTTCATTTTAATCCCTATTTATACTTTTGACTTAAATTCCATTTTGCCTGATAGCAGTATTGCTAAATCAGCTTTCTTTTAATTGCTATCTACTTGGTATATCTTTTCATTCCTTTGTTTTTACATTTTTTGATTATTCGTTTAAACAAATCTATTTTAAGTACGATAGGCATGGATTTTTTAAGGCTAATGATAGATTGTCTTTTAATAGGCCAGTATATTCGTTTCCTATTTTTTCTGCAGTGTTTGTTAACTTACAGGTCTAGAGGTCAGCGCTCTGAAGATTGCCTCTAAGCCTGCATGCCTTTTTTAGATTCTGGGGAAGAATCTGTTTCCTTGCCTTTTCCAGCTTCAGGGGCCACATGCATTCCTTTCTCGTGTGCCCTTTCCTCATCTTCAAAGCCTGCAGCATCTTCTCTGCTCTCTGACCTGTGCTTTCATCCTTACGTCTTCTTTCTCTGACTCTAATCCTCCTGCTGTCCTCTTATAAGGACCTTTGTGATTTCACTGGGCCCAGACCAATGCTCCAAGATAATCTCTTCATCTCAAGATCCTTAATCACATCTGAAAATCCCTTCTGACATATAAGGCAGCATATTCACAGATATCATGGATTAAGACATGTACGTTTAGGAGGGCCACTATTTAACCTACCACATCAAAACCAACTTCTTTAAATATATTCTATGGTATATATTGGACTTATTTCTACCATATCATTTTGCATTTCCTATATATTGTACTTTTTCTCTCCTTCATTTTTCTTCTTTTATCTCTCTACTTCTTGCTTTCTTTTGTTGTTGTTTGTGTTTTTTTTGAGATGAGGTCTCTATTGCCCAGGCTGGTGTCAAACTCATAGGCTCTAGTGATTCACCTGTGTTGGCCTCCTGAGTAGCTGAGACTACAGGCATGTGCCACCACACCCACCATGGTTTGTATTTCTTTTTGCTAAATTATATCCTTCCGAGTTCTTTGATAGAGGTCTCATAGTTTAGGAGACTCCACTGTTGCATGATAGTTTAGCTAAGTATAAGATTCTATTTGATAGTTCTTTATTTTCCTCTCAATTTTTATTTGCTGCTGTAAAAATTCCACTATTGGCCTGATTATTGTTCCTTTATGGGTAATTTGTCTTTTCTCATTCGTTGCTTTTAAGATTGTTTTTATCCTTGATTTTATTAATTTTCTCTTTAATGTATTAGAAGATTTAAGTCTTAAATTCTGGAAATGTTTTTAGCCATTATGTTTTCAAGTGTTTCTTTTCTGCCATTTCACATTTTCACATTTCTACATTTCCTCATGAGAAAAGAAATACACACATACACACACACACACACACACACACACACACACACGATGTGTGTTGGCACTAGTTTTTTTCTTGTACTATCCTATCTATTTTTATGCATATTTTCCACCTCTTCATCTCCCTCTTTTGCATCCACAGTGGTTTGTTCCAATTTACAAATTCTGTCTTTGATTTTGTCAAGTCTAAATTTTATCCCATCTATTTACATTTTCACTTTAATTTCAGTGACTATATTTTTCAGATCTCAGATTTATAGCTGGCTATTTATAGCCCCTTATTCTTGGTTCATATCTCACCATCATTGTTTCACAATCTTTGTTTTATGTTTATTATTCTATTATGCACCTCTTGGAAGATCTCAAGTGCACTTTCTAATCAGTTTCATTTTGAACTATTGATTGCTGGAGAATGAATTCATTACCTGATTGTTTGTAGCTGTTCTTCTGGGCACTTGAAATTTTATTTATTCATTTAAATTTTATGTGTAATGTATTTTTATTTTTTAGTTACTTTATGAATGCTATTTTTATTTGTTATACTTTTATTGGTGCATTGTAATTATAGTGAGATTCAAAGCGATACAAACATATGTGCACACATTACTGGGTGTATTTCCCTCCCCATTCCACCTGCTCCCCATTCCTCCCATCCCACACATGTTAATGAGATTGGTAGTAGTATCTTTATATATGGAAACAACTTTGTTTGAACTGCTTCCTTCCTCATTCCTCCTCTGCACCTCCTTCTTCACTCCCCCAATGCCCTTCCAGTATTCTACTGGTCTTTCTCTTCATTTATCTCATGTCCCTTTTGTTTCCTATATTCTCTCTTTCTTCCACATATGAGGTAAAACATACGACCTTCTGAGACTGACTGATCTCACTTGTTATTCTCTAGTTCCATCCATTTTCCTGCAATTGACATGATTTTGTTCTTCTTTATGTCTGAGTAAAATTCCATTGTGTGTATATACCACATTTTCTCTATCCATTTATCTTTTGATAGACACCTAGGTTTGTTCCATAATTTGACTATTGTGAATTGTGCTTCTATGAATATGGATATATATGTATCACTGTAGTATTCTGACTTTAGAAATTCTTTTATAATTTCTCTTAGAATTTAGAATTTCTTTTAGAATTTAGAATTCTTTTAGAAAGATACTGAGGAATGGTAAGGCTGGATTATGTGGTGGTTCCAGTCCTAGTTTTGTGAGAAACCTCCATACTGATCTCCATAGTGGCTGTACTAATTTGCAATCCCACCAACAGTGTTTAAGAGTTCCTATTTCCCCGCATCCTTGCCAGCATTTATTATTGTTTGTATTCTTGATAATTGCCATTTTAACTGGAGTGAGATGGAATCTTAGTGTAGTTTTTATTTCGATTCCCCTGATTGCTTTTAGAGTTAAATTTTTAAGTCTTTATATATTCTAGATAATAGTCGTCTATCAGAGGAGTAGCTGCCAAAGATTTTCTCCCATTCTGTAGGCTCTCTCTTTAGACTCTGATTGTTTCCTTTGCTGCACAGAAGATTTTTACTTTGATGCCATTCCATGTACTGATTCTTGTTTTTATTAGCTGAGCTTTGGGGGGTCTTGTTGAGGAAGTTTCTACCTGTGCCTATATGTTAGAGAGATGGTCCTATGTTTTCTAGTAAATGCAATGTGCCTGGTCTAATTTTTAGGCCTTTGGTATATCTTGAGTTGACTTTTGTGCAGGGTTAAATTTTCATGATAAATGTGTCTGGTATAGAGTATGTTTTTCTCTCATGTCAGTGCTCACACCTCCCTTTCTAGCATTTTCACAATGGACTTTACCCTAGACACTGATTACTAGTCCAGGCTCAAGTCTTGAGCCCTCTTTCCCAGGGAGATATTGGCGAAATCAGATTTGGTCACTGGATGGCCAATAGCTTGGCCTTGGGCCGATCTACATGACAGTCTCTACTACCTACCGCTGTGTCCACTGCCACTGGCACAGGTGTGCACGTAGGAACATTACAGCTTTGTTCAGCCTTTTTTCACACACAAGGAAGCCACCTTGACGAAGGACATTAGCCCTCATCCCTACCTCCTGAGTGTCTTTTGGTTTCCATTTTTCTTTTTGTATAAACTTAGTAGTTCTATGTATTTTTCATGAATATGCTCAGCAAACACATGTTTACATGGAGAAGCTATCCAAAGAAGAAGACACTATACAAAGATAAATTCACAGAGATGAAACTGGTATTTTGGTCATTAGGTATAGATGCCATGATCTGTTGGATATAATATTGAGAATGTATTTATAAAATCTGAATATATTTTCTACTTGAGATCCTGAATAAATATGTTAAGCATTCATAAGCTACAATTTTTTATATTTTGACTAGTAGTTTCTTCCTCAAGCCTAGAGCCTACCAGATCTGTGGCTTCAGGGCTTTCTTATCACTTCTGTTCCATTTATGGTCCATATGATGTTTATCTTGTTGGGTTTTGGGGTTTTTTTTTGCTATACTGGGGATTGAACCCAGGGCCATTCTACCTCTGAGCTACACCCCCCAGCCCTATTCTTTTTAATTCTTTTATTTTGAAACAGGGTCTCACTAAGTTGCAGAGGGCCTAAGTAGCTGAGGCTGGCCATGAACCCTGATCCTCTGGTCTCAGCCTCCCAAGTACTGTGATTACAAGCATGCGCCACTATGGCCAGCTTATCTTGTTTTTTAATACAACCATGCCTAGCTATTCATTTTTTCCAAAATTTATCACATTTTTCTATGTGTTAGAATTAAGGAAATGTTTTAAAGTTTAAATTTGTTGATTTATGGTCAGTCTTCTTCACTGCCTTTTATAGTCTTTTATGTAGTAACATGAACACTTACATCAGGAGGGTAAAATGTATTTTCAGTTGGATCGAGAGAATAGAGTTCTTTTATCTTTGCCCTAATTGTAAAAAAAAATCTATAAAATAAACTCACAGGAATAAGAAGAGAATAAAATTCTACTCTATCATGGTGGACATCTTTTCTTTTGCCACATAAAATTCGTGGCCATTTCAAAATGGTTTGGCTCTTCCTGGTCCATCCCAAGTGGCCCATTTTAGTGACAAGAGGATGCCAGTGGCAATAACAGGAAGAGGCTCTCAGAAGCAAAAGTTCGTGCTTGACAGAGAAGTGTGAGCTTCTCACCCCACCCCAACTAAGATCTCTTTCACTTTGGCAAAACTAAATGTGAAACCCAGAAGATAGATCCCAGCAGGTTGCATTGATTATAAACCACACTGAGAGAAGAAAAGATATTGATTGAACGTTAGTTAACATGATGGGTCAGCACCTTCCCTGAATTTAGAATGGCAGCTCTCCTGGTCGAATATGATTAGTTTGAGTATAAGCTAAAGCCAAAATGAAAGGAGGGGGATTGGTTCCTCTGTCAGTAGGGAGCTGTCCAGAAAAGTAGAAGAAAAATATCTTGGTTTCTTGCATGCTTTGCAAGCCTGTCCATCCTTATTCTGTCTGTTCCAACTTTAGTTAGTTTTTAGAAAATTGTTTTTTCTAACTAATTATTTTTCAAGTGTACAGTCAGTACTTGCCATCACAGAAGGAGTTTAAGGTAAAACCTTCCCTCTTATGGGTCAAATGTGGTATTTCCCCTCATCCATCCTCCCTCTTCCATAGAAGTTTATAACTTCTTCCCCATAACCAGCATCATCATCATCAGCCCAACTCCTGCCACTTTTAAGAGATGGCTATCATTGTCATCGTCAGCTAAAGCATTTACTCAGCCTGTTTTGCCCACTGACAATAGACAGTCTTAATTCAACATTAAGCCGATACAAAATGAAATAAACACCTTCATATAATGAACAAAAACAAGAAATGCATTAGGTAGCATGGTATGGGCCTTTATTAATGGTATGAAATCCCCAACAAACATCTATCAGTATTATATGATCAGGGATAAAAATCATATTCTTTCTCAGTTCCATTTCTTCTTCTCTGTCACAATTAGAAGAATAGAGACTGGAGAGACATACATGACATGGTAGAACTTTCCATAAGATGGTACTTGGGATGTGTCTTTTTTTAAAATGTCAGTTGCAAAGAAATTGTTGTATGTAACATTAAGTTTCATGCTTTGGAAGAAAAAACCTTTTTCTGGGATGTTAAGACATTAAGTTGGAATGCATCTGAGAAGAAAGGGTAACACTATCTGAGGGAAGACATGGTTGTGTGCCAAACACAGTTTGGCATTCATATGGTAGTCACTCAACAAAGAGTTGTTGGGTACAAAAGCGCTGAGGTATGCTGTGCCATCAACAATAAGGGTGTTCTATTTAAACAGTTCTAGAATGAAGTCCTAATTCTGCATATACTAAATCTGGACTTGTTTTTAAGCCTTTGGCTCCTTTTGTTTGTTTGTTTATGTATTTTTGGTGCTGCAGATTGAATCCGGGGGCATTCTACCTCTAAGCTACACTCCAGCCCTATTTTATTTTTTATTTGGAAACAGATCTTGCTAAGTTGCTGAGGCTGGCTTTGAACCTGCCATCCTCCTGTCTCAGCCTCCCAAGTACTGGGATTACAAGCATGTGTTCCCATGCCCAGCTGGTTCCTTCTCTTTAAATGTAACTAATAATGGCATCTAGAAAATTAAATGTGATAATATGTATAGAAAATTCCTGTTGAAAAATAAACAATAAATGGTATCTTTGATTATTAACGTTGACAAACAAAAAGAAGTAGGCCAAATGGCTTGTGAAAAGACATAAATGTTTATAGCACTGTATCCAAGTTCTTAAATGAGAAAGAAAAAGAAATGAGGGGCACTGAGAGAAGCCCTAGGATTTTTAACTAACAGATCCATATAGCACCGAGCTCTGCGAAATGGGAGCTCTCATGCTTTTTTCTCACTCTTCACTTGTTTCTCAAAATTTTTTGACATTGAAACCACCTTATAAAATATTAAAAATTGTGATTACATTGATGAATGCATATGTATCCTTTTATATCAAAGAAAGTATTTCTATTAGCAAACAAATTACTATTTAGAAACTTTAGATTCATCGGTTTTTGATTCTTTGTCTTCTTGGAGCTTATTTATTTGTACCCCCTGGCACTGTGTAAATCAAGCGCATGGGCGCAGGAGCTGTCCTGTTTCCTCTGGTTACCTATCTTAGTGCCTTGTGTTTGATCTGACACTGAATCTTGAGAAGGCAGTGACGTTCAGAAAGAACATAATGGTCTTTGTTTGAGGGTGGTGGCCTTGTAACCTAAAATGACTATTGGTACCCATTACTTGAGAGTAATGTGAGTTACATATACCTGCTTCCTAGTACAATCCAAGCCAGTTAGCCTTAAAATTCTTGCAGACTTTTTCCCCCACAAATAGGGACATCAAGAGGTAGATCAACTGCTTGGCCAACAGGGACTCTCAGCACATCAGTGACCAAAACCTTTCTACTGAATCTATCATTTCAAACTATTTCCCTCTAGGATCAAGGAGAAAAGTTGTAAAAAAATAAGAAAATCGTGAGTCTGAGAGAATCAGAGCAACCAATCTAAGGATAACCCAAAAGAAAAAGGAAATCAAAAGACATATGTCCAGCATTTGGGATTACTTTTCCTATATGGTTCCAAAAGAGGCTAAAAAGTTGAAAGTAGATTTCAAAAAATGTACAAGTATAGGGAGATAAAAAATTGAGTCAGGTTGGGTCAAGGAGATAAAAAAAACAGAGGATGATGGATTCGGATAAAACTCCTAGACTTTGAGTTGGGACTCCAGAAGGTTATACACTAGGAACAAGAGTAAACTAAAATTGACCCTCAGTTCAAATCACTTCAGTCTTTGCCAGGATAGAGATCCAGGATTGATAGTTCCCTCACAACTTACCCAGAAGTAAACATATAGCTGGGCATGGTAGCACATGCCTGTAATACCAGTACTTGGGAGGCTAAGACAGGAGGATTGCACATTCAAGACCAGCCTCAGCAACTTAGACCCTGTTTCAAAATAAGAAATAAGCTGGGCATGGCGGCACACGCTTGTAATCCCAGTACTTGGGAGGCTGAGACCGGAGGGTCCGGGTTCTCAGCCAGCCTCAGCTACTTAGTGAGGCCCTCTGCAACTTAGTGAGACCCTGTTTCGAAATAAAGAATAAAAAATAGAGCTGGGGGTGTAGCTTGGAGGTAGAATGCCCCTGGGTGCAATCCCCAGTACCGCCAAAAAAAAAAAGAAATAAAAAAAATAGGGCTGGGGGTGGAGGTAGAATGCCCCTGGGTTCAATACCCAGAACCACCAAAAAAAAAGGAAACATATCACCGAGGAAAACATTATTCTATGCCTGAAGTACCTCTATCCTATGTATGCACAATGCCCAATAGTTAATTTTAAAGTAATCAGGCATACAAGGAGATAAGACAACTTGTAGAAAACTAAAATGTGCTTAATATATTCAAGGAAATAAAAGGCAAGTTTTAAAAATTCAATGGACATCCGGAAACTATAAAAAGAGGCAAATTAAAAATGTATACCTGAAAAATAAAACAATTGAAATGAATGATTTAAAGGGCGTGTTTAACTGCATAATAGATACAGATGAGTAGAGAATTGTGAAAGTCAAAGATAGAACAGAAGAAACTGCCCCAAATTAAACATGGAAGATAAAAGGATAAAAACAGAGAAGAGATGGTAAAGCAAACAAACACAGAGGGTATGGTTATTGGAGTACCAGAAGAAGATGGGGAAGGATCACCATCGAGCCGTGTATGAAAAAAAAACATGAAAACCAAGCAAGATAAAGACAAAGAAAATCACATCTAGGCACATTGTGATAAAGTTGCTGGAGATCAAAAAATAGATATGAAAGCATCCAGACAGACAATTTACCTTAAAAGGAATAACATTGAGCTGACAGCTAACTTTTCAGATACTACTGAGGGCAGGATCCATTATGAAAACAAATGGAATACAAGAAAACCTTCATCATGAAAGGTAAAACTCTAGCCTCCTTTTCCTCAATTTCCAGAACATGGGGAAGATCGGGAGATTCTTCTGTAGGCAATTTGACCACTCACAAGGAAAGGCAGAAATAAACTGATAGTCAGGGATGTCAACTATCTGGTGGCCCCTGGCTGGCTGCTGTCCAAGCACACAGTGGTTTTAGTGCTTGACGCTTAAATATAAGTACTTAACAAGCTCCACCAGGAATACCTGTAGTGCAGAAGAAAGTAACAAAAAAAAAAAAACCATAAAAAATTAGAACTTGAAGGAAACAGACAATGCAGAGAGAAGAAAGTTTAAAATAAAACCCAATGATAATCAGTCATCTCAGGAAAATAATAGATGACTTTGCGTCCATGAACAAGAATAGGGTAGAATTTTTTAAAAAGACAACAGAAAAATGTGCTCATAGACATGAAAAATATGATCCCAGAAATTAAAATTTGATAGAATAATTGGAAAATAAAGCTGAAGAATTACCAACAAGTAGAAAAACAAAGAACTACAAATTAGGAACAAAAGTTTAGGAAATTAGGTGATTAGTTCATGATTTTTAAGATCCTAAGAAGTGCTCCAGAAAGAGCAAATTTTAAAATGGAGAAGAAATTATCCAGAAAACATCGGAAGGAATGTGTTCAGAACTGAGGAGAGGAATTTATGGAAAAGACTCATCAAATGTGTTGCATAATGGATGAAAACGGGCCAATGTCAAGGCACACCATCATTAAATTCCAGAACAATGGACACAAAAGAAGGCTGTAGAAGCCTCCAGACAGAAAAAAAATTAATGGTCAGAAACAAACAAAAAAATAGGAATCAGAGTGGTATCAGACTGTAAGATCCCCCCAAATTTACATTCCACATTCCCTTTCTTAAGAGGCTACTGAAGAAAACTCCACCATACTGAAAAAGACATGGGATTCAGGAAACGGGCTCAAACACAGGAGGGACGCTGGAAGAATGCATAGAACGTCACTGCCTGTGTCACAGGCCCAGAGAGCAGTCTGTCCAGACAGGAGTTGGGGAACAGATGGCTCCAGAAGAGATCTGTCTCCACGAAAATAAAACGGATAGAAAATCTGGCGTCTCTGAAAGCATTGAGAGGCAATTTGTCCCTTTGGTTGAGTCTCGGGATGAGCTCATGATAGATATATTGAAAACCAGGCAAAGACAATGCTTCCTGGGAACGTGTAAAAGTTTACAAAAAAGGAAATGTAATCATGGTCAACTTTTCATGGCTTACCTGTGAATATTATTTGCATTCTTGTAATGTTGTAAATGCAAATATTTATCTCACCTAAAAGTAAATTTTAGCCATATTGGGAGGATAGGGAGAAGATAGTGAAAGAAAAGAAAAACAGAGAGAAAGAATAGAACTATTATTATCTTCCAAAGGGACAGATAACTAGATAATGTCCAAAGTAGAAAAATTAAGAAGTAGATTAGCCAGGCATGATACATGACTGTAATCCCAGTATCTGGGAGGCTGAGACAGGAGGCTCGAAAGTTCAAGGCCAGTCTCAGCAACTTAGCAAGGCCCTCAGCAATTTAGTGAGACCCGGTTTTCAAAATAAAAATAGGGTTGGGAGTATAGCTCAGAATGGCCCTGGGTTCCATCCCCAGTACCACAAAAGAAGAAAGAAGAAAGAAGAGGAAGAAGAAGAGGAAGAGAAGGAAAAGGAAGAGGCGGAGGAAGAGGAAGGAGGAGGAGGAGGAGGAGGAGGAGGAGGAAGAGGGAGAGGAGGAGGTTACCTAGAGCATCAGGTACCAAAAGAAAATGGTCAAAGAATGACAGTGGTTGGCTGTATTAATAGCCAAGAATTGAAATAACAGGAAAAAATGGAAGAGTGTGTTCAAAGGACTACTGTTTTCCACAGTATACCTTTTCTAGAACCATTCACCTTTATAAATTGTGCGTATATATACACTGGATAAAAATAAAACGAAAAATTAAATCATAGCACAGGACAGTCTGTATAGTGTGCTACCATGTATATAGGGAAAAGTATATATGTGAATATGTTTTTTTCTTTTATTCATAAAGTACATCTGGAATGATACACAGAAAACTGCTAACAGTAGCTGCCTTTGGGACAGCTACTAGTGACCATGGGCATGAGAGAGAGAGAGAGACTCTTTATTCTTTGAGTTCATTTGAATTTTACACTGTGTACATGTATGCTTTAATTTTATACCTTTATTGGTGCATTGTAATTATCCATCATACTGAGGTATAGAGGGATAGGAATCTACATGTACACATCCCTGGGCCATTTCCCTCCAGATGCCCCTCCTCCCTCCCCTGCCCTCTCCATGGCATTGAGATTGGCATTGGCTTAGGAAACAAAAAGCTTCTAAGAAAGAGAAATGGGGAATGAGACTGAGGCAAGAGAGCAGAGTTAAAATCAAGTGGACTCTAAAGAGAAAGAGTGGCCATTTCCTTTTAGGAGGAGTTACTCATTCAGTAAATGTAAGTCAATGTGTCTTTTTGTTGCACCAATGACATCGTCCCTATAGAACAAACAGGCAAAGAGCAATCAATCACTCCTAGTCCCACCATGCAGGTAATCACTGGTTAATTTTTGGTGTGCAGCTTTCAAATTTTTTCCTAGGTATGAGCTCTGTCTGTGTATTCCTTCCTTATTGGGGTGCTCTGGCGGATGCTACTTGCTCCTTAGTCCCGCCACGGAGGGTTGCTGCTTTAAGGCAGCTCCCTGAAAACTATTCTGTGGTTCCTGCCACGGAAGGTCGATGCACCAGGCAGCTTCCTGGAAATTGTTCCGTGGTTCCTGCCACGGAAGGTCGCTGCACCAGGCCACTTCCTGAAGATTGTTCCGTGGTTCCAGTCACGAAAGGTCACAGCACCAGGCAGCTTCCTGATCAATAGTCTTCTTGCATGAAAACAATACGAAGTCTGATATAATAATTTGCAGAATAATTACATTTAATAATCTGGGGGGTCATGGAGGAGATAGAGATGACAAATTCTCCCGGCCTTCTGTAGCCAGGGCCTTAGACAAAACATCATAAAAGTTAATCAAACACAGAAATCAACAATTGTCACTGGTTACAGTAAAGAAGGTCAGTGAAGCAGGCATGTGACAAGCTTAGGGGAAGGAGGGATTAGACGTTATTGGGTGGAGAGGACATCAAAGACCGCACCTTAAAGATTACACCAGGTCCCTTGGAATGTCCGCTTGCAAACAGATCCCACCCAGCCAAATACTGTGTATCCAAACTGGGCTGGTCCAAGATGATGATCTCAGTGTGCGTTCTAAGACCCCTCAACGCTACTCTTCTTTTGGGATAATACTATTTTTGTTACCAGCTGTTTTCACTCAAGATGTATGGTCGGCCAGGCATAGTGGCACACACCTGTAATCCCAGCACTTGGGAGACTGAGACAGGAGGATCACAGAATTAAGGCCAGCCTCAACAACTGAGAGAGGCCCTCAGCAACTTAGTGAGACCCTGTTTCAAAATAATAAAATAGGGCTGGGGGTGTAGCTCAGAATGCCCTGGAGTTCAATCCCCAGTAACACACACCAAAAAAGTATTGTCATTTTTAATACAAATTATTAAGGAATATTCCTCTACCGATTATTTTTTATGACCAGTCTTATTACATTATTTTACTCCAGCGCAGTTGATTTAGCTAACCCTACTGATAGATTGATCCCAGTGTTTGTCTGCTATAAACAATGCGTGTGTCTTAATTATAGCTCGCATCCTTAACTGTTTCCTTTGACTAAATTCCTAGAAACACAGTTGCTGGGTTAAATAACATGAATGTCACTAAAAGTCTTAATACACCTTATGAATAATCGCCCAGAAAATGTGTATGTATATCTTTAATTATATATAAATTATACCAATTTATATCTTGCCTCTCCCAGCACTGTTGAAGAATGTCACTCTCTTTAAGACCCTAGCTAATACTTTTGTTTTTGCTAAATCTAGTAGATTTTTAAAATTTTTTTTTGCTATTTAAGTTTGTGTTCCTTTGACTTTCTAATAAAGCCGAACATTTTTTATATATTTGTTGGCCAACAAGTAAGTGTGTGTGTGTGTGTGTGTGTGTGTATGCGTGTGTGTGTGTGTGTGTGTGTGTGTGTGTGTGTGTGTGTGTGTATTGAACCCAGGGCCATTCTACCTCTGAGCTACACCCCCAGCCCTATTTTATTTTCTATTTTAAAACAGGGTCTGGCTAAGTTACTAAAGCTGGCCTCAAACCTGCAGTCCTCCTGTCTCAGCCTCCCAAGTACTAAGATTACAGGCATGCCCCACCACATCTGGTGTAAATATCATTTTTGAGCTCTGTCCCCATTCCTGGTACTGTACTGGCCAAAGAGAGAGACAAAAGGTAAATAGAATGGCTCCTTTTTTCAAAGTGCACAATCTCTCAAAAGAATTAAGTACACAAACAATGCAGGTACTTAATTCTCAAAAGAGTTAAGTACACAAACATTATGCTAGGTCATAATGTGTAAGCCCAGAGGAAGAAGTGATGGGTCTGTCGAATGAAAGTTCATCATGAGTCTTCAGGTAGGATGTTTAATAGATTAGGAAACAGAAACCTGGATTTTTTAAATACTTTTATTGGTGCAATATAATTATATATCATAATGAAATTCAAAGTGATACAAACATAAAGTACATATTAGTTGATGTATTTTTCTCCGTCTACCTGGCCCGGCTTCCCTCCCTCGCTCCCCATACATGTTAGTGAGAAATGTAGTGAAACCTTATATGGATGTAACCTTATTTGAATTCTTCCCTTCCTCGATCCTTGTTTTTCCCCTCTCCACCTACCTCCCCCAATCCCCTCCTACTATTTTACTGTTTTCTGTCCTCATTTGACCAAAGTCCCTTTTGTTTCCCATTTTCTCTCTGGCTTCCACGTATGAGAGAAAACATATGACCCTTGACTTTTGGAGACTGGCTGAACTCACTTACCATAATATTCTCTAGTTCCATCCATTTCCCTGCAAATGACATAATTTTGTTGTTCTTTATGGCTGAGTAAAATTCCATTGTGTATATATATACACCAGTTTTATACCAGTTTTAGCCCAAGGTAGAAGCGCGTGGTGGCACACGCTTGTAATCGCAGGACTTGGGAGACTGAGACGGGAGAATCACGGGTTCAAGGCCAGATTCAGCAACTAGCAAGACTCAGCAACCTAGAAAGATCATGTGTCTCTAACGCTCACACTTTTAAAAGTGACCCTGCACTGCCTCCCTTGTAAAACTCTAGCATGATTCTTCTATACCTCATCTCCTAATTATCAGTTAATTATTTTAAGTAGCAAAGTGACTCATTTTAGGGGAGAGAGCTATATGATCAGAGATCCTATTTAGATGACAAAAAGGAGACAGGCCTTGGTGACTCTTCATTGTTCTTGTTACACAAAGAATTGATCATCTGCTGAGATAATAGTATAAATCCGAAGAAATCCCTCACACTGCATGCTGGTTTCTGCTGTTATTTTGCTTCTTTTCATTCCACGGGAGGACATTCTTGCAGATCTCAATTGGCAGATGAGTTATTTTGAAGAAAAGTGCAGTGTGTTTTTTTTCAAGCTTCGTAGTTATTAGTACAGTGTAGCGGGTCTGTGAGCACATTCATGCCCTCAGTTATCATTGATGTGACACGTGCAAACAAGAGCATCCGCTTCTGCCTCTCATGGTAAATATTAAATACACAATAAGGAAACTTAGAAAAGCTCTGGCCAGTTTACCTTGGGAGCTGAGCGCTACCTAAGAAGTGCACTGATGCCCCATTGTCAAAAAAAAGCAAATGTTATCGTTAGATATGCGAAACCTCAGAGAGGAGGGCTTAACACTAATCACCAGCGGGCATGGAATTCTGAACTACAAAAGATCACAAATTGTCCATCTTTCGCACAGTCAGATGCGCCTGCCTGCACACATAGGCCTCCCTGATGTGTTGTTTATGGGTGGCTAAGATGACACTGGCTTTCCAGCTCCGATTCACAGGAAAAGCAGAGGCAGTCATTGCTGAAGCTCTGATGGGAGGCTTGTTTGTATCATCTTTGAAACAAATACATGGAGTCTTGTCTTTCTATTGCTGGGTATCAAATTACCACAAATTTAGTGGCTTAAAATAATGCTAATTCAGTATCTGTCTCCATGAGTCAAAAGTCCAGCATAGCCTGGCTCGATCCTCTCCTTAGGATTACAAAAAGCTCAAACAAGTGTGTTGGCTGAACTGCATTTCCTACAGGAGGCTTGACTAGGAAAAAGCCCATGACTAGACGCTTCAGGTTACTGGCAGAATTTCTTTTCTTGGAGTTGAATGATGGAGGCCCCCCTTCCTTGCTGGCTATCAGCAGGGAATGTCCTCGGTTGCTACGGAGCTACCCACAGCTCTCTGCCATGTGGCCCCTTCTGTTGGCCCTTTCATGCTTGGCATCCCCTCGCTAAGAAGGGCCCAGTCTTATGAAATCAGGCCCACTGAGGATAAGTACCCTTCTGAAAGTCAACTGATCTGGATCTTAACCACATCTGCAAAACCCCTTCGCAGCAGTGCCTAGGTTAGGGTTTGACTAAACAACCAGGAGAAAAATAATTGTGCCCCAGATAATTGGATACCCCAAGAGCCATCTTAGAATTCTGCCTACCACAAATGCCTGCATGCTTCTCTTCTGCTGAGTTTTGTAATCTGTTTTTTTTTTTTTTTTTTTAGCAAACACTATTGAGCCCATAATTAGTGTCATGTGGGACATTTTGGATTTTGGTAAATGATGACAATAGCTGACATTCATGAGACCTTACTATATACCAGATGCTTTGCTGAGTTTTTACATGCATGACCTCAGTTAGCCATCCCCCCGACTCACCTGCAACTTCTGTATGCATAAGATGCAATCAGTATCCTGAGCTATAGAGAATGGACGTGGGTAAGTGACAGGCCCACAGTCCTTTGTGAAAAGCAGCCGGGCAGGGATCAAGCCCACATCCCTTTTCTTTCGTAGCTTCCCTTCTTAACTTGTTTCCACCCATTATTACCTTGCTGTATTGTGATTTTTGAATAGTTATGAAATGTCCCCAAACACTATGGTGATTATCATTTATCCATCTCTTCTTTAGCCTAATTTTTCTCCTAAGAATAGAAAATGTCACCCAGAGTAAGTCCTCCCTAAAAGCAAAGGACATGCCTAAAAGTCAAATACCAAAGAGACAAACATTTTAGAGCCGTTTAGAGCCAGACTTTCGGTAAGGATGGCCCGGGACCTTAGCATCTGGCATTTTAAGGCGCCTTGTTATTTGGATTCTATGATGTATCTTGCTGTCTCATTTTATGCCAGGAATTGATTAATAAGCTTCATCAAAGACAGAACTCACCAATTCAGCCCTGGAAAGCAACTTCGGGTCTTCTTTCCAGAGCAGCTAACCTGTGTCAGCAGGAATCAGAATAGAAATGGTATACATCCATCGAAAACGAATGTCCCCTGACTTAAAATAGCACTTATGCTATTGACATCGTCCCTTCGCCGTGAATAGAGGGTTGACCTGTGCTGGGGCTAGAGGAGGAAAACAAATGGTTGGGATGGGGAAAATGACATTGCCGGTACTCTCTCTGAAAGGCATCTTGCTTTTTGATAAAAAAGGACAAAAGTGACATTGATTTATGTATTAATCGTAAGCTGAATTTCATAGATGAGCAATACTACGTAAAATGCTCTAAGGCCACAAATTTGGGAAGAAAGGCCACCAGGGTGAACTCTTCTCACCTAGAACTTTCTTTTCTTCCCTACCTGCCCTTCCATGTGTCCTAACAGCAGATGGATATGAACTCTGAGCTCACCTTCCCATAGGATTCGAAATGCCAAGTTGTTTTCCCACTGGAGGTCCTCACCTTTTACAATCTGAGATTCAGGAGAGTTGGGATGGGAACTGTCTGAGGATGTGGCAGTGGACTGAACCAACAAGGGAGTTTTGGCAGAGAGCAGCTAGCAGCTCACCACACCCAACTCCCTTTACTCTGGACCCAGAGCTAGACTACATTTATCTGCCTCCTTTGGGTTAGCTATGACTGCGTGGTAAGTTCTGGCCAGCGGAAGTGGGCACAAGTGATGATCCCCACTTCCAGGCTTGGTGCAGAAAATCGTAGCATGTCACTTTCCATTTTCTTTATTCGCTTATTGGCTGGCAAAGTGTGCGTATTCTGGGAAGCCACAAGTTAAATATGTCGGAATCTGTTTAGCTGAGGTCTTTGAATGACTGAGTGGAATAGAAGCCCATCCTCACCCCTGTCACCAATTGGAATTCATGTGAACCAGAAATAAACTTCTATTGTATTATGTCATAGGGCATCAGGGGTCTATCTATTATAGCAGCTATCATTACCTTATCTAAAATACCTGCCTAGAATTTTAAAACTTCAAGCAAGAAAGAACAGTTCTAAGAAAAGAGAAGGGCTAGTTACTCAGGCATGAAAAATCTATTTCCATGGATTGCTTTGATTATGCAGGTCAGACTGAAAATGATATAAGTCAAGGACTTCTATCTACTGTTATAAAAACTTTAGATGAAATGAAACTAACTTGATCCATTTTAAAGCAGCTATAGAAAATTGAATTTGCATTTACAGCTCTTTATAACTCATTTTTGTGTCACCTGTGATTAATGTGTTAGAGGATTTTCGTGTGTTCACTTTGGGACTGGTAAAAAAAAGTTTTGGGATAAATTAAAAAGATAAATTAGAAATTATTTTTGAACCTAAATTTGAACAGAATACTGTGGCATTCAATTCTTATAGTTTCTCCTGCCAATAATAATTTACCCACACTCCTGAACATTAAAGTTATGATGATTATTATCTTTTACTAATATATTAATATAAAATTATAAATAAATACCTATTAATGTTCTGGCAAAACAGAGAATTTGCTTACTGTTTTAAAAAATATTTTAATACCCTGCTAGGACTAAGTTTCTATGAGTAGGAAAATTATAGAGATTGAGTGAAGCAAGATTCAGCATTTTTTTCCACAAGTGTCCTTCAAATATAGACAACTATCATATAACAATCTTCATCTTAGTCTGAGTTTATCTAATATAGTATGTGATGATGAATTGTTTTATATGTCTGTAAGGATTCAAAGATCATGAGTAATAATGACTCTTGATTTAAACCTCTAATTTCTACTGATACCAAAATTAAAATTAAATTCCCTCCTCATCATTCATCTACATTCTCATTATATACAACTTATACTCTCGAAAAAAGTTCTTGTTTGCTTTATTTAATCCATTCAAATTTTAAAATGCAATTTGCTTATTTCCCGTGTAGACTTTTCAAACCAGGAGAAATTGTAAGTAGATCTCTGGTCTAATAGGATTTATCCTCAATTGCAAATTTCAAAATTGGCATTTTGATTTAAATATTAGATTCTCCTTGTATAAGTACCTATGAACCAGTTCCCAAGAGAATAACCATTGATTGGGCCCCACTGACCAAATCGAATTTCTGAATCTTCACTAGAGCCAGACCCTGGAATGTTACCCTGGGAGATTTCTGCTTGTCTGCAGTCTCTAACTCTGACTTGTTATCTGCAATGTGAGTTCTTCTTATGTACAAAGATCACCAGTGGAACTGTTCCACACTGAACCCAAACTAGGTCAGGAAATTTTTGATTCATAGCCTCTGTTGTACATGAGTCCAGACAGAGCTACATGTGTTTTTACCTTTCTCCTTTTATTTTTTCTTTCTCTAGAAATACACCATAGAAATGAAATGGAAGAAAAATGATTTTAGACTGGGTTGTCCTCTAAAGTCCAGCTCAGAAATAAATTTTACATTTGTTTTTAAGTATACTGTGTTCCTCCATATGCTTTAATGTAGAGGGCTTCTTCTGAGCCATTATGTTTGGAAGAGTGTGAGAAACCAAGGAGGATGCACAAGAGGGCCACCCAGCTCTCCTCCAGTCAACTGCGGAATTTGGCTTTTCCTCTGAGGAAAAGGAATTGAAGGAAATTACAGATTTAAGTCAAGAGTCTTATCCTGGAAGTTTTTAAATGATCTCCATAGCTCTTCCTCTTCCTCTTCTCCTCCTTCTTCAGTCTTTCCCAATATATTATTGGAAATCACTAAATATTTTCTAGGAAGATTAATCCACATATTATTTCTGAGTAATGCTTTCTACCAAATAAAGCAGAAGTGTCAGAATTTATTGAACGGAAATTAACTATTAAAATAGGGAAAGGATGCTTTTTATTAATTTCTTTTTTTTTGCGGTACGGGGGCATTGAACCCAGGGGCATTCTACCTCCGTGCTACACCCCCGGCCCTATTTTTTATACTTTATTTTGAAACTGGGTCTCATGAAGTTGCGGAGGGCCTCACTAAGTAGAGAGAGAGAGAGGCTGGCTGCGAACCGGATCCTCCGGTCTCCGCCTCCCAAAGTACTGGGATTACAAGCGTGCGCCACCACGCCCGGCTGCTTTTTATTAATTTCAAGAGAGTTATTCATATATACGAGTAGAGTAAATTGGAATTTTCTAATCAATAGCATAATATAATAATTAGGAACACACCTCTTGGTAATTAAGTCCGTTTCAATTTTGGCGGGAAAAGAAGAAATGCGCAGTACATTTGTCCCAATCAAAGGGTTCCAATATCCTCTGTCTGGGAAAGCATCTTGTTCTTTAGATTTCCCTCCAGCACTCTCACCTCAGCTCCCTTCTGACTTGCTGTGTTGTTGTTTACATGTTGGACTTCCGAATGTCATTCCCATCAATTCCTTAGAGGAAGAGAATGTGCTTTGGGCATTCTTGTATTTCCCTGGACCTCAAGGCCACTGAATATGTATTTGCTATATTTACTTGAAAAGTGTTAAAAACAATTTGCTCAGCGGGGTGTAGTGGTGCACACTTGTAATCCCAGTACCTGGAAGGCTGAGACAGGAGAATCACGGGTTTGTGGCCAGCCTCAGCTACTTAGTGAGGCCCTTTGCAACTTATTGAGACCCTGTTTCAAAATAAAGAAGAAAAATAGGGCTGGGGGTGTAGTTTGGAGGTAGAATGCCCCTGGGTTCAGTCCCCAGTACCACAAAAAAAAATTTGCTCATCAAATTTGCAGATGACTAAAGGATCTAGGAGGAGCAGTTAAAAAGTGTCAGAATTGTAAAAGCACCCAAAAGGCTTAAAACCTGATAAAAAGAAATATAAAATATCAAGACCGGAACCCAAAAATTCAGAAATTAAAATTAAGAACATAATATATGTATTTGATGGACTTTATATGATAAAGCCTATGAAGCATATTAGCAGGGCATGGTGGTACACACCTGTAATCCCAGTACTTGGAAGGCTGAGACACAGGTTTGAGGCCAGATTTAGCAACTTAGTGAGGCCCTCAGCAACTTAGGGAGACCCTGTTTCAAAATAAAAAAAAATAGGGCTGGGAATATAGCTCAGAGATAGAATGTCCCTGGGTTCAATTCCCAGTACCACAAAACAAAAATCCAGCATATTATACATAGCTGAAGAAAGAATTAGTGAGCTGGAAGATAACTCAGAAGAAGCTGTTCAAAATGAAGCCCAGAAAACAAAAGAAATTCAGATAAGAGGCAATGTGCATTAGGAAGTCATACACATGTATAAATGGAATCCTACAAGGATAGGAGAAAGAGAATGAGGCAAAAACAATATTTAAACAGATAATGGCTAATAATTTTCCAGAAGCAAAAGATATCAAACCAAAGACTCTAGAAGTACAGCAAATTCCAAACAGAACATGCAAATAAAACCAGACCTGGATATAGTATAGTAAACCTGCACTAGAAGCATTCAAAGACAAGGACAAAATCTTTTAGAGCAGTCTGAGAAAATAAATTACCATCAAAGAAGCAGAAATTATATTTTCAAGTTGAAAATATAGCATGAGCCAGGCGTGGTGGCACATGCCTGTAATCCCAGTACTTGGGAGACCGAGACAGGAGGATCACAGGTTCAAGGCCAGCTTCAGCAGCTTAGCAAGGCCCTCATCAACTTAGTGAGACCCTGTTTAAAAAAAAAAGTAAAAAGGGCTAGGAGTGTAGCACAGAGGTAGAATGCCCCTGGTTCAATCAATAGTACAAAAATAGGAAAGGAAGGAGGGAGGGAAGGAGGGAAAAGGAAGGAAGGAAGGAAGGAGGGAAAAGGAATGAAGGAAGGAAGGAAATAGCTTGAGTCATTTTTAAAAATTTGATCCCTTAACCTTACTTTGGAGACTTGTAACATACAAGTTTTTCTTCTGAAGCTGGGATGCACAATTTAAAGGTCTGTTAAGCAAAAGAGATAGATTCAACTTATCCTATATAGCTTCAAGGAAGGGGACTGAAGACCAATGTGTAGAAGATCCCAAAAAAGTACATGTCTACCAAATGTAAGAAGTGTCTAATAGGCTTGGGCATGGTGGTGCATGCTTGTAATCCCAGTACTTGGGAGGCTAAGATGAGAGGATCTGGGTTCATGTCCAGCCTCAGCTACTTAGTGAGACCCTCCACAACTTAGTGAGACCCTGTTTCAACTTAGTGAGACCCTGTTTCAAAATAAATAATAAAAAATAGGGCTGGGGGTGTAGTTCAGAGGTAGAATGCCCCTGTGTTCAATCCCCAGTATTGAAAAAAAAAGAAGTGTCTAATAATTTAAGTTGTTAGAGCCTGGGATAATTTACCTTATGTAAGTGAGTTATCTACCATCAAAGAGTTTGATTAAAAGGCTGATGCATTCATTCATTTGTCAAATATTTATTGTCTACTATATACCGGGCATAGCTATAGATGCTGGGAATATATCTGAACAAACAAAGACCAAAGTCCCTTCTATGCAGAACTTATATCCTTCTGCGAAAAGACAGACAATAAGCATGAAAAATAAGTAAATCAAGCACTCTCTTAAAAGATGCGAGAGCTAAGGAGAAAAATAAAGCGAGGTAAAGGTGACTAGATTACCTGGGGTGGGTTTGCAATTTGAAACATGATGGTCAAAGCAGGTGTTATTGAAAGGCATTATTATAAGAAAGACCTGAAGAAAGAGGGAGAAGGAGCTATGAAGATTTAAGTAGTTCAAAGGAATAGATTATTTTTATCCCTACCTCTCATCTTTTGGACTTTTGTTGGGGAAGGTATTATTGAAAGTGCATCTCACCTTAAAATTTTTCTAATACAAGTTAAAAAACACACTGACCTATAGTTCTAAAGGAAATATATTTATCATGTGAAGTCCATCAACAAATTCCCACAAAAATAAGCACAAATTTGGTAGCAAAAAAGCACAAATTTGGTAGCAAAATTCTGTTCTCTAGAAAACAACCACACTCACCTGGTCTATGTGATGGTAGGCCCCCCAAAATTATATATATAATTTATATATACTATAACAACCACACTCACCTGGTCTACGTTATGGTAGGCCCCCCAAAATTATATATATAATTTATATATGCTATAACAACCACACTCACCTGGTCTATGTTATGGTAGGCCCCCAAAATTATATATATAACATATACATATAATATATATAATTATAATATGTAATATAATTATAATATATAATTATAATGTGTAACATAATTATATGTGTAATATATGAATATATAATTATGATATATAACTATATATGTCATATATAATTATATATATTCATATTCTATATTCTAACCCCAGATCCTAACCATTAGCTTATTTGGGGAAAAAAAAGAGAGATATAATTAGGTGCAGGAGCTTGAGATGAGGAGATCATCCTGGATTATCCACGTGGGCCCTAAACCCATGACAAGGATCCTTATCAGATCCTCACACAGAGTGAAGAGGGGGCAGAGGTTGGGCAGACGTGGTTAGAGCCACTAGAAGCCAGAAAGCACAAGGAATGGTTTCTTCCCTAGAGTTTCTGGAGGGAGCGTTGTCCTGGCAACACCTTGATTTTGGACTTCTGGCCCACAACTGTGACAGTAAATGGAGGTGAAGTGGCAGGAAAGCAGACGTAGTAAATAGACATTTCCTCCTTAGTTCCTTTCCTTACGTCTCAATTGCTTTCATTTATTATGTTCAAATAAGAATTGACTGTTATATGTTCAAATAAGAATTGACTATTTACAATCATGTGTTCAGAGTAATGGTCTAACACAAACCCAGAACCAGACTTTGTGGGAGGCTTGATGAAAGGAACCGTTTAAATAGTGCCAGGCATGGTGCCGTATGCTTGTAATCCCAGTACTTGGGAGGCTGAGACTGGAGGATCCGGGTTCACGGCCAGCCTCAGCTACATAGTGAGGCCCTCCACAACTTAGTTAGATCCTGTTTCAAAATAAAGAATAAAAAAATAGGGCTGGAGGTGGAGACTGGAGGATCCGGGTTCGCGGCCTGCCTCAGCTCTCTCTCTCTCTCTCTCCTTGTCTCTCTCTCTCTTTCTCTCTCCTTAGTGAGGCCCTCCGCAACTTCGTGAGACCCAGTTTCAAAATAAAGTATAAAAAATAGAGCCAGGGGCGTAGCGCGGAGGTAGAACGCCCCTGCGTTCAATCCCCGGTACTGCAAAAAAAAATATATATATAGGGCTGGGGGTGGAGCTCGGAGGTAGAATGCCTCTAGGTTCAATCCCCAGTACCACAAAAATATAAATAAATAAATAAATAAATAAATACTGCTATGTCTGTAGACAACCATGTACTCCCCATCAATAACATGTATGGGGAGAGGGGAGGAGGTGGGAGCTGGAGGGAAACACACCAAGTGCTGTGTGCATGTATCTTGCATCACTCTGAACCCCACTCTGATGTGTAATTACAATGCACCGATAAAAATGTACTTTAAAAAAAAAGGAATAGACTAATGGGAGCAACTTCCAGCTCTGTAATTCAGTCTTACCATGTATTTCAAATTGAGTTTGGAATTTTAGCTAACGAAATTCCCTTAATCATGAAACAGTAGAAATCAGGGTGACTTCCTATCTTGTGTTTGTTAATAAAAGCTGTTCCTCTTCACTATTACACTAGAAACTTTGCACTTGGAATCATTTTCTTTTCAATTCCAAAGTCCATAAAGGACATTGTACCTTCTGTTTGCATCTTGGAATTGGGAGATTAGAGCAGATAATTAGGGTAAGCTTGTTAGAGAACTGGGGTGCCATCATGGGAAAGAGATGTAAAGAATCTTCACAGAGCATTCAAAAGTAGAAACGGAGGTTTACTCCTCAGAATCAGATTGCTTTTTGGAAAAAAAAGAGAGAGAGAGAGAGAGAGAGAGAGAAAAGCCAACAAACATTCAGCTGCTTTGATTCCAGAAAATAATGTTTGTCTCTGATGTTGAATTCTGTGGCACCAGCCATTTGAAGTACAGAGGGCTTTGACAGGTGCAGAATGCAAAGCCAAGAATAACTTCCCTGTTAACTTGGAGTCTTGTGTTGCAGGCACGCAAAAATTCCCTTTGGACGATTGAACCCAATGAAGGCATAATTCCCCCGGAAGCTGGTTTTCCACTGACATTGACCGCCAACCTGAACGACATACTGACCTTCAAAGACACGGTCATTTTGGACGTTGAAAATAGCAACACCTATCGGATTCCCGTCCAGGCTTCAGGGATCGGTTCTACCATTGTTTCGGATAAGCCCTTTGCTCCAGAACTCAATTTGGGAGCACATTTTAGGTAAGAAAATATCATGGACCTGTTTTTATAGCTATCATATATGTTGCATAAGCTGAACATCCCCTCTAGCTTAGAAAGTGAGTTTTAAGTAAATAGAATTGGCCTCCTCAGTCCCTCTCCTGTCCCATCCTCACTTTCCAGCATCTTGATGGGAACTCAGCCACAAGAAGACATCTCCTAGTCATAGCTTGATTATAGTCTCAGCAGTGTCCCTCTAACCTAGAGAAGGAGATGATTTGTAGGAAGTGCACTCTTCTCTCAAACTTACAGGTGGTAAGCCAGGCATGGTGGCACATACCTGTAATTCCAGTACTTGGGAGGCTGAGACAGGAGGATTGCAGGTTCATGGTCATCCTCAACAACGAAGTGAGACTCAGCAACCCAGTGAGACCCTGTTTCAAAACTGGGGGTGTAGCTCAGAGATAGAATTCCCCTGGGTTCAATCCCCAGTACCACAAAAAATAAACAAACAACAAAAACACTTACAAGTGATTTCTCTGTGATGAATTTAGAACTGCAACCATGATTTCTCCTGTTTGATTCCAGTACACTGTTAATTCCTCTCCGCAAATGTAGAAAATACATACACCTTAGTGGTAACCTAAGTAGAATACACTTAGGAAGGTAAAAATGTATTGCAAATACATCTTATCAGGTGTTGCAAAGCCAGTAGAATTTTGGGTGTATTCTGTCTTCTACTGGTTTCCCTGCCATGGTACCAGCAGTTGATATAGCTGCAATGGCTTCACCCAATTACCAAAGGAAATCTAGAAGGTCTAAACACTTAAATAAGGATGGTACAGTATAGACGCCTCTGAGTAGAACAATCTAATGTGGATATAAACAGTGTGAGGTTTGAATGCTGAGGGTAGAGGATGTGCATGGGGATTTATTCCTGGTTCCTCCAGAGAGTCATGTGTCTATCAGGAGTTGATCCTTGGGGGCGGTTGGGTTTGTACCTGTCTGTTGCAGTACTGTGCACACATCTCAAACAGTGCAGTCCTGCCTTCTGGACTAACAGCCCCTGAAACCAAGTCATATGCATTGTGCTTAGACAAGATGTGATTGACAGTAATCAGGTAGGAGCCCTTCCCACAATCCCATCCATGCCTCCTTTCCTCTGCTCTACCTACAAAACACAGTAGTTGATTGAAACTACCATGAACCAATAGTGAATTAAGTAACAGGCAAGCCCACGAGATTAATTGCTTATGTTTTTAGACAAGTATCCAGTTATAGTTTTTGAAACAAGGAGATATAGAACTCCTCTCCGCCTGTCTGTTGGCCATAAGCTGGCATTTTGCCATTGCATACAGGTGCATCTATTTTTAAGTTTCTTCAAGTGCACCCAATCTAATTACAGAAAACAATATACTGCAAACTGGATCTAATTATACATTCTTCAAATAGTGTCAAATGGCCCCCAAAGGATATTCCAACACTTGCCTGGAATTGGAGGGTTAACTAACAGTATTCTGTGAATACATAAGCTAACTGTAATTGTTAACTGCTAATTTCCCCTCTGCCTAAACCCTATTGTTTTCTTTTGGTCATAAAATTATGATACCAGCAATAGTCAAAAGAATCCTCAAGCTGGGTGTGGTGGTGCACGCCTGCAATCCCAGTATTTGGGAGGTTGAGATAGGAAGATTACAGGTTCAAGGACAGCTTTAGCAAGTAGTAAGACTCTCATCAACCTAGCGAGACCCTGTTTCAAAATAAAAATAAAATAGGGAAGAGGGTGTAGCTCGAAGGTAGAATGCCCCCAGGTTCAATCCCCAGCACCACAAAAACAAACAACAAAAAAAAGAATCCTCAAAATCAGGAGTGGGTAAACTACAACCCACTGCCTGTGTCTATAAATAAAGTTTTATTGGTACACAGTCCATATGCCTCTGGCTGCTTTCATACTACAATGGAGAGTTGAGTAGTAGTGACAGCGATCATGTGGCCCAAAAAGCCCAAAATATTTTTATTATTCTGCCCTTTACAGAAAAATCTTGGCCAATCCTTGGTCTTAAGAAATACCTACGTGCAACCTCTTCTGACCACATATTTTGGAGCAACTCCCTTAAATTTTCAGAGCTTCCATTTCTTTAATAAAATAGGAATCCCAAGCGCAGCAGCGTGCGCTCTCTCTCTTCTGATCACCTTTCTTCTGACCCCCCACCGCCTGAATAAATCTCTTGGCTGCAAAAAAAAAAAAAAAAAAGGAATTCATATACTTAGGATGGCTATGTTTCTGTGATTATTGAAAGATATACTGTGAATAAGTAATAGAGGCCCTACGTAGTTTATAAACAATATATATTATTTCTCTCAAAAGCCTAGCGTTAGCTGTAAAGTTAAACTGCCGGGTAAAGATAGTCCACTGAGCATGCCCTGTAGACACATATTTAGAGAGAAATGGTTTTTATGTGACAACTGGCAAATATTTCTTCTGGTTATTTATTTGATGCTTCAACTTACTTATTAGATAGGATGTCATTTCCTAAGGAGGAGCAGATGGGATGAAGTCTCAAAGCCTAATAAAATGTAAAAAATAAAAAACAGTCCCGAGATGAATCCCCCCCCCAAAAAAAAACCAAAAAGATAAAATAAAGTAAGCCTGTAAGTCAATTTAAAATCCGAAACAGCCGGGTGTGGTGGTGCATGCTTGTAATCCCAGTACTTGGGAGGCTGAGACCAGAAGATCCGGTTTCGCGGCCAGCCTCAGCTACTTAGTGAGGCCTCCACAACTTAGTGAGACCCTGTTTCAAAATAAAGAACAAAAAATAGGGCTGGGGGTGTAGCTCAGAGGTAGAATGCCCCTGGGTTCAATCTCCAGTACCACACACAAAAAAAATATCAGAAACAAACAAAACACATTTGAATCACCTTCAAGATCTTAGAAATCCGTTTCTTCACAAAGAACCAGACAGTCAGGAACTCCTCAATGAGTATTTGTGGAATAGATGAATGAATGAATGAATGAATGAATGAATGAATGAATGAAATAGCAACATCTTGAAAGCACATTAGTCTGAGGAAAGTACCTAGTCTACATGGTGCTCTGGCCCACTTTAGGCCAGTCCCCCCATCTCGATTAAGGCCTAAAGAATGTGTGTTGCTTCTCTTCAAAGTGCCCTCAAATTGAGCCCATCGTCACAAGACTCACTCAGAAGAGATTTACTCAACACAATTTGAAATACGCTTCTCCTCCAGTCAGTAGTTTACTTTTGTCTCACTCTTCACAACCATTGCTCATTAGTGTTTTCCATGTGAAAGGTGTTTGTGCATCCTGTGGTGTGCATGGCCTGCTGGGGAAGACTGGGGATGGGTGGGGCCGCTTTCCTGCAACCTCCTCACCTAGTAGTGGCAACTCTGGGACCAAACCCAAGTTCATGACTCCAAGTCTGGGGGCATTGGGTAGATATTACCTTGTTCCATCACCGTGATGGATCCTCATAGTATCATAACATAGCCTTTCTACACTCTCTAAAAAAGGAGTGCGTGTGTGTGTGTGTGTGTGTGTGTGTGTGTGTGTTAGTTACTGGGGATTGAACCCAGGGTCATTCTACCTCCAAACTATACCTTTTGTGTTTTTTATTTTGAAACAGGGTCCTGTTAGGTTGCTGAGAGTCTCACTAAGTTGCTAAGGCTGGTCTTGAACCTGCGATTCTCCTGTTTTGGCTTCCCAAGTACTGGGATGACAGACATGCAACACCCTGCCTGGCTGGGTGTCTTATTTTTTGTTCACTTTTTAAATACTTCCACAGGAATAAATCCCCAGGGTAGAGGGATGATCAGAACATCCCTAAGCTGAGTCCTCTCCACATCTGCCTCTTCTTTTCCAGCCTAGATACCCATTATTATCGCTTCAAGTTGACCAACAAGGGACGTCGGGTCCAACAGTTGTTCTGGATGAATGATGGTTTCCACCCCCCGGACAAACTGAGCAAGAAGGGAAAGATTAAGAAGGGGCCTGCTGGGGCCCATCCCCAGCCCAAGGGATCCCAGGAGCCCAGGGATCCAGGGATCCCAGTGTTTCAGCTCCACCCTGTCAGGATGGAGCTATACCCCGGCCAGACAATGGATGTGATAATTGAAGGCTATTCTGCTACTCCCAGGGTAAGAGGACAACACATTTTGAAGCTATTTTTCTGCTAAATAAATCTTTGCTGTACTGTATCTATTTCCTAGGAGAGTCCTTTGACATTTATCTAAGAAAGGATGTGGTTTCTCAAGGACTGTATGTAGCATTGAGTTACTTACCATGGCAGCACCCATTGCTTCCAAGCTCTGCTCAGTTTTCTGCTTGTTTCCATAGCTACCATGAACCCAACCTTAAAGGACCATTTAAAGCAGGTTCTCCCTCCCAGGGTAAACAATGACCAGCTAGCAAGTCTCTGGTGGAGGAACATCCAGTTTTCAGTTGAAGCAAATTGTCCTATTAATACTTAGCAAGATTAATTTAATATTTTTTCAAAAGGGTGTTTTTATAGATACTGTGGGCTCTCTCTTCTATCCAGGTACTGTAGCATCCCTGTTTTTTTCCCTCCCTGCCTGACTACAACAGCATCACATTTAAAAACATCATCTTTTATATATCAATGAAACAGCTATGTTTATCTTCAGCAACTCTGATTTTCTGCTCTTATCACAACACATTCTGTTTCAAACATTTAAGCAGATCCAACCATGTGTCTATTTATTACAATCCCTCATAGAGTTTGGAAAACACCAAAAACTAAAAGAAAGACTTTGGAAGTCACATAAGAGTTTCTCCTAAGCCAGAGATATAGCTCAATGGCAGAGAACTTGCCTAACATTTGCGAGGCCCTGGATTCAAGCCCCAGCACTGGAAAAAAAGAATAGTTTCTCCCCTCCCACAAATGTGAACTTTGTGAATGAGAAATGATGCTTGCTTAAGTTATTGCTTGTGTCACTATATTAGGAGGTGATACTGAATTTTTCTCTCATGAAATAGGAAGCAATAAGAAATTTGTGTCCCAGAGAGAAGATGAGAAAGTTGGCCTGTTGCTTAGCTTCTCTAGGGTCACAGATTCCACTTTATTTACACTATTTTTCACAGAACATTTTCAAGTAGAATACATCCTTAGTGGGGAAAAAATATCCCTCGTTAGGGAGTCTATAATGTGCTCCTTCTCTCTGTTATTTAGAGGCTCAGCCAACTTCTAGAATATGTACCATGTGCTGGGCACTGTGCTGGGCACTGAGGATGCAAAGATGAATAGAACACAGCCGATTATCTCAAGACACGTACTCCACCTGGAGGAAGAGCTCAATGTGGTTATCAAGAGTTGAGCATGGTTTTTGAAGGCATTAAACCTGAGATGCTGGGGACTAAATTCAGTTTAAGATTACTAAAAGCTTCCCTGACTATGCTTCCAAATCACACTATATAGTTGAATTCATTAACATCCCAACCTGAGCATGCTGCAGTACAAGCTATTCATGATAGAAATTCACTTTTGGTCCCTTTTACTTTATAAAAATATGACCTTCTTGGATCCAAAGAAATATTATTTTCTAATGCAAGACTTAAATTAATCCAACCACAGTTTCCAACTAGTTTGATAAGAAATTATACAATTACTATTGGACTATAAGCCCCATGGAGGATTTTTATCTGCCTTCTTCATCACTGTCTTGTACACCTAGCCTCTAACACAGCTCTTGTTGCATAATAAGTTTCAGGATGGAGAAATTCATATATATATGAATGTAAATTGATTGTGTCTTCAGGGGCAGTCAGAAATAAACATAGAATTCATCAAAGCCATATTTAACCAACCAGAGCATAATTGTGTGATCCAGAGCAATCCCTGAAATGCACTATTCAAGGAAATGTGCTCTCCTCCTGTCTCCGGGCAGGTAGTTGGGAATCATTTTGCTCTTGGTGAGTCTTTAAGTTTTCTGAATTATGCTTGTTCCAAAAATGTTGGTGTATCTCATGTGCAGATAGTCAAAGAAAAACTGGTGTGCCATGCCATCATCGGGGTCCAGAAGGGGAAGAGCTTGGTGATGGCCGTGAATGTCATCTGTGAATTCGTAGCTCCTCTTATCCAGCTCTCCACCAAGCAGCTCATCTACCGACTGGAGAAGGTCAGTGGGGCTGTGCTCGGGAGGGCTGGGTGCTCTGACGGGGTCATCATGTTCACGTTTTCATTTTGGAAGCTAAATTAATTGGGATCCTGTTGCAACCATTATCCAGCCAATGTTTTTTAAGCTTCAGAGTCTCCAGTACACATCCAGCTAAAAATTCTAACTCTAAATCTATAATCCTTTGGAATGGAAATTCTATTTCCATCATTCCTGGTGTATAAGACCAAAGAGAAGGGGTGCTCCAGTGCACCAAAAATGCATTTTTGTCAATCATTTTACTCTAAGTAAAATAAACATCACAGTAGAGAACGAGTTGGAATAGAATTATCAATAATTGTAATAGTAAGAATAAGCTACCACTTATTGATTAGAGTTGCTAGGCATTGAGCCATGTTTATTATATGCATTTTTCCCAGTTGTTCCTCACAAAAAATAACCCTCTCAGTAAGTTCTGTTATCATTCTCATCATACACTTAAGGAAAGGGAGATACAAGTGGAGCGATGTAGCTCACCTAACACTGCTGGAGAATAATCAAATTGTTTGATTCACAACTGATTCTTTAATTTATATGGCTATATATCTGCATGACTTTGTGTGGCCACTAAGGCCATTCAATAAATGGGAGAGAGCCGGATGTGATGGCGCACGCTTGTAATCCCAGTACTTGGGAGGCTGAGACCAGAGGATCCGGGTTCGCAGCCAGCCTCAGCTACTTAAGTGAGGCCCTCCGCAGCTGAGACCCTGTTTCAAAGTAAATAATAAAAAATAGGACTGGGGGCGTGTAGCTTGGAGGTAGAATGCCCCTGGGTTCAATGCCCCTGGTACTACAAAATAATAATAAAATAAAATAAATGGGAGAGTCTAGGGCCAGGGCAGAGACGGGAATGGCTGCTGCCAGGGCAGGGGTCAGAATGGGGAAGGGGTGGAGAAGACATCACAGTAGGACTTGACCTGCTCTTAGGCAGGTTTCCATCCTAAATTACTTACCATTCAAAAAAGACATGTGCGAAATGTCAATTTTGAGTCAGGAACTGTGTTGATGTTGAAAATCTGGTGAACAAGACAATATAATCAAAGCCAAGATACTTGTTGAGGTTCTAGTCTGTAAATGAATTATTCAAGTTTAATTCCAGCCGGGTGTGGTAGCACACACCTGTAATCCCAGAACTTGAGAGGCTGACAGAAGGACCGCAGGTTCGAGGATAGCCTCGGCAATGTAGCGAGACTTTCAGCCACCTAGTAAGACCCTGTTTCAAATCAAAAACATAAAAAGGGCTGGGGTTGTCGCTTGGAGGTAGAATGCCCCTGGGTTCAATCCCCAGCATCAGAAAGGGTGTACAGTGCTGTGAGCGCATAAATTGGGAAACATGGCCTTATGTGTACATGTGGTCACTAGAAGCTTCCTTGAGACTTGAAGTAAAACCAGAAGTTTACCTGGTGACCAGAAGGGGGTGGGGAGGAATTGTAGACAGAGGGAGCAGCTCATGCCAGGGACCTGAGTTGGGAAAGGGCTTGGTGATCATGAAGAACTGGAAGGCCACCTTGGGCAGAGAATTGCCAGGGATGGTGGGAGGTCTCTGGAGAAGGGACAAGAGGGGCTGGATGTGTGTGGCATGCCTGAGAGCTGTGTTCTGGACTTTGGGATCTGTTCTGGAGAGCCGATGGAGGGCTTCAGGGAGGAGAGTGACATAGTCTCATTTATTCATTAAGATAGATAGTCGTGCTGGCTGCTGAGTGCAACAATATTCAAGCCTCTTATGTATTAGACACTTCATTGGGTGCTCGGGATACACCTATAAGAATAGGCCCTCCCTGAAGAAGCTCACAGCCTACTGGGAAGACCAAGCATTAAGTAAGCCATTGTTGCACCCTCTGATCTATGCTGTCATACAAAAGTATGATAGTAGCCATGGGGGAATCTGCTGGGATTCCTTCCATTAGTTGGTGGTTTGTAGGAGAATGTTCAAGCTCATTTATTTTGGTAGTGGATTCCATCATATTTTGTTCATGAAAACAAGTAAAAATCTATTGAGCACCACCATGGGTAAGGTGCTGTGCTAGGAGAAAACTCCTTTAGGAGCTTAGAGTCTAGTAGGGGAGGTAAGACGTGCAAGTTCAAGTCAACAAATAGTTTCTGAGTACGTACAGTGTATTAGGCACCTATAGTGTACGGGGCAGAAAAGACGCAGCAAAGACTGGCTCAGCAGACTTGGGAGAGAAGGTGGGTACTGATGAGGGTTTCACTGACAGCAAAGCTACACTTGAAGCTAAGAAGTTCCATGAGACATGTCAAGAGAAATACTCCAAGAGTTCTGGCTACAGTTATTAAGTTTCATTGCTCTGTTTTAAAGTCTTCCTTTTCAAGTAATCAAGAATGATATCTAGTCATAGCAGCTGCTCTGAATTCTGTGGCATCATATTTTCTCTGAATGTAGCCACTCAGAGAAAATTCAGTGAATATTTATTAAATAGCTATTCTGTGCAAGACATTATAATATACGTTAAATATGCAGCTTCATTTCTCATGAGGTTTTTCTCAATCTATAAGCACTCAAAAATATGTGGATAATGCTTCTTTTCTTCTGTTTATATCCTTATGCCTTTTGGCAAGGGGCGGGTAGCATGTTTTTGTGTAAATTTCTATCATTTGAGTTTATCACTACATTAAAATATGCAAATGTTCTCAAATTGGCAGTCATTGCTTGTTGGATTAAAGAGTGAACCGAGTTACAACTCCCTGCTATTTGTTTTCATCCTTCTCTCCCACAAGTTTGAAATCTCTCCTACCACTGTATTTATCATCCTTCATTTCCTGCTCACATTTAATCCATTATATCAGGAATGGTGAAGAAAATGCAACTTCATTATCCGGTGTGTGCAAGAGACCTGGTAGGTCTCCATATTCCGATGTAATTGTCTAATACCCAATTATCTGTTCTGCCTCCTTCTTGTCAGCTCCAGGCAGTGCGTCTGTCTGACTTGGTACATTAGAATATAATGATACGAGCCCTGTCTCTGGAAAGGGTTTTTCTATAGCCGTTTCCTCAGATTTGATCTACTTTATAATGATTGTACCATTCCTAAGCCGCGGAGATGAAACCACATCTCTGTGGGATTGAAAAGGTCAATTGAAACTTTCAGGCCTGTTCGCTTCATGAAGTTCCAGCAGCAAATCCTGTCTGCTGATCTTTGGAGAGACAAACAATCCAGAGAGAAGGAGTCATTTTAAAATAGATCGGCTTCTCTGGGCTTCAACTCTTTCTCATCGCTGAACTCTGAGTGGCCTCTCGCCAAAAACCAACCAAGTGTGGCTCCTTCGCTTCAAAGCCATCTGCAGTGACACAGCAGCCTCCGGGGAAGGTCACAGGATGGACAGTCCTCCATGCAGCCTGTTACTTAGTAGGCCTAAACGTGCTGCGTCATCCCTCCCTAAACTGTGGCTTGCAGCCTGCCGATGCAAGGGGAGCTGGTTATCTGTGTTACCACACTAGAAGGAGGAATCCAAGACTGGCATCGAATGGCAAATGCCACCCCACACCCCTGAAATGACGTTGGGGGTGAACAAGGAGTTGGTGGAGCACAACTGAGGCAGGAGCCTCGAGCCAGTAGTTGCTGGACACCCGAGCCCACCCAAGCGGAGCACCCAGGAACCACAGTGAAGGAAGACTGTGCCAGAAGACAAAGTCAGATCAAAATATGAAACCAGGAGGATTTATCTAAAATTAGAACAAGGAGAAAAGGCAAAGCAAAACACAGAGGGCTGGCAAAAACAGGCTACCATTGTTGAAAGAGCCTGGGATGATGGGAAGGAGGTTCTCTTTGGAAGCCAGAGATTAAGGCTTCTGGTCACCTCTAGCTGATACTGAAGGACCGGAACACATAAGAAATAATGTTGCCAGGCGCGGTGGAGCACGCCTGTAATCCCAGTACTTGGGAGACTGAGACAGGAGGATCGTGGGTTCAAGGACAGCTTCAGCAATGTAGCAGGACTCTCAGCAACCTAACAAGATCCTGTTTCAAAACAAAATTTAAAAGTAGAGCTAAGGGTATATCTTGGAGGTAGAATGCCCCTAGGTTTCATCCCCAATGCTGTGAGAGAGAGAGAGAGAGAGAGAGAGAGAGAGAGAGAAAGGAGGAGGAGGAGGAGGAGGAGGAGGAGGAGGAGGCCAAGGAGGAGGAGGAGGACGAGGAGGACGAGGACGAGGAGGACGAGGACAACGACGAGGAGGACGAGGAGGAGGAGGACGACGACAACGACGACGAGGAGGACGAGGAGGAGGAGGAGGACGACAAGGAGGAGGACGAGGACGACTAGGAGGACGAGGAGGACGAGGACAACTAGGAGGACGAGGAGGACAACGAGGACGACGAGGACGATGAGGAGGAGGAGTGGCTCTAACATCAGAATGAGAAAAATCCATCCTGACCAAAAACTTCTGGCTCAAGATCTATTTGAGATACTTTCCCTGGTTGAAAAAATGAAATCTGATATGTCTAATAGAGTGAGCAGATGCTTCTAAATCAACTCTCCTGTTGGTATCCGAAAAAGAATTTACAGAAAATAGTTATGAGCATTGTTCAATATAACAA
>PVJS01001994.1:40000-89529 GCA_004027185.1 Glis glis
CCTATGCAACTTAGTGAGACCCTGTTTCAAAATCAAAAATAAAAAATAGGGCTGGGAGTGTAGCTTGGAGGTAGAATGCCCCTGGGTTCAATCCCTAGTACCATATACACACAAAAAAAGATTGGAAGCCAGTATCCTTCAATAACTGACTGATTAAGTAAACGATGGCAGAATTCTGTGATGGAATAAATGCAGCTATTAAAAAAGAATGAGGCAGCCTGACATGCACTGATATTGAGTGGCCACCCAGTGAGAAAAGTGAAATGCAGAACAGTGTACTTAGTATACTATCATATATGTAAAAAATAAAGCATATGTGAATGTGATTTTATGTCCACAGAATATGTCTACAAAGATAGGCAAGACACTTGTAACCTAACCTTGTGTGCTTCACAGGAGGGAGACTCATTGGTTTGGGTAAGAGGTGGGGGGATGAGCACGAAGATGACTTGCTTTTCATTGTTCTATCTATTGAAATAGAAATGAAATATTTTTAAAAGATTTTTTTAAAAATAAGGCCACATCTTTTCCTGAGACAAAATGATATAGAATATACAACAGTGAGATATATCTTAGTGAAGTCACAGGATTTATTGGTAACCAAGGAATTCTATGACATCTAAGCAGAAAGGAAGAGACACATCAAAAGGAAAATTTTATGCTAACTTTGGACTTCTCCACAATAACTTAATGACAGATGACAATGAAACAATGACTACAAAGTTTTGAGGGAAAGAAAATGTGACCCGGGAATTTTATAACCAGCCAAAGTATCCTTTCAGAATAAAGGGAACAGGCACTGTCAGGATGCAAGGAATCACTGAATAAGCATTCATGTCCCCTTGTTAAAAAAAATTGCCATTGAAATACAACCATTCAGAAGAATCAAATTAGGTACCCAGGGATGAATAAAACTGTGAGGACAGATAAGGAGAACTCCTTGGACTAAGACTTCACAACTTTGACAGCTGGGATTTCAGAGCAGAACATTTTAAACCTCAGCTTTTAAAAATTCATCATAGCCAATAAAAAATAGGGAAGTAGGCAAAGCATACATATGCTGATTTCATCCCTTTTACAGTTGGGTATCAATAAAACCTACTTAGTCCTTAACCATATTTTTTATTGTAAAGGAATAATAGTAATAACTAACATTGATATACTATGTACTGTGTGTACCATGCTTAAAACGCCTCACATATATATTAACTCATTCTATCCTCTTGAGAGGTAGGTGCTATTATTACTCCTGTTTTACAGATGGGGAAATTGAGGCTCAATACTTTGCCCAAGGTCATACAGCTAGTAACCAGCCGAACCCGGATTTTAGATGCAAGTAGACTGACTCTAGAGTCATTAATCTTAGGAATTAATATCCCTTGTATAAGAAAAATTTCTTAAGGTGCTTTTACTGAAGTATCTATTTTAATTAAAAATTGTATAAACTAATTTTATTTGTATAAAATTCTACTGTTCATCTATCATGTCTGAACTAACATTTACCAAATATTAACTCTGAGAAATAATATATGGTGAAATTTTGGATAAATTTCTAATTTAATTTTTGTGCTTTTACATATAAAACATAAATTTTGTGGGTGTCTATTATTTCTACAAAACAACAAAGTCATTTAACTAGAAAAAAAAATTTAAGTCAATCTTCAAAGATATTTAAACATGAAGCATTGTGATACCAAGTGCAAAGATGTCACAATCTCCAAAGTTGGGTTCTAAATTGTGCCCAGCCATGTGTGCCAGTGGTGAGATCAAAGGACAGGTGGCCAGTGACTTTTAGATGGGACTGGAGCCTTATTATTTTCTCTTTTGCTAATTGTTGAATCGGGTGACTGGTTTTATCAACTGCAGCCTTCCACTCATGTCACTGAAGTGCACAATTAAGTAACAGAAGTGCTTCAGCCCAGTGGAGAGGCGAGGGGCACTGGCAACGTTCAGTCCTGTGTGCATTCTTCCCAGGGCCTTGGGGCACTTGCTGCAAAACCATGAGTGGCTTTCACGCAGATTAAATGTGGGAATCGAGCGATGCCTAAAAAAGCCAACTTGGGGCCAACCTTTCAATGGCGAGGTGTTACTGCAGACACGGGTTTCAAGGGACACTTGGGGATTTGAGTCAAAGAGAGAAAAGAACAAATAAAACCTACCAAACAAACTCTGTACTTCTCTGGGGTGTCATTTTATGTTGAACAGAAAACAGTGGAAAGTAGATAACACTGTGCTTAAGAGTTAAACTAGCAGATTGGAAAGAAATTAAATTACCCAATCTGTCTGTTTCTGGGTCACTCTGTACAGAACCCCCTCTCTCCCTGCAGTGCTTTAGAAGGTCTTTTAAATTTTTTTTCTTCAGCAGAGAACCTTCCCACTTGTCTAGCAAGAACATTTCACAATCTAATTTATTTTCAGTTAAGAATATTTAATAATATTCATTGCAGACTTGGCCTTTTACAATCCCTCAGTCCTTACAACTCTTATCAAAATCTTTCCCTTCAAATAATTCCTCTTCAAATTTTTTTGCTTTCATTTTCAACTAATAAAATATATGTACATCTGCATATATAAATATATATATAACTCTCTCCATATACTAGCTGTCTTTGTCTACTTTCTGTTTCCATAACAGAAGACTGAAGACTAGGTAATTTATAAAGAATTGAGGTTCCTTGGCGCACAAAGTTCTGGAGGCGGGGAAGCCCAACAGCGTGGCACCAGTGAGGGCCTAGTGCTGCTTCAACTCATGGTAGAAAGCAGAAGGGCACACAGGTGTGTGTGGAAGAAGGAGGACACACCGGCAACCTTGCTTTAGAACAACCCACTCCTCCAGTAGCTAATCCAGCCTCATGGAGCAAGAACTTACTCCTGCAAGAATGGCATTAACCAGTCAGGCATGGTGGCGCACGCTTGTAATCCCAGTACTTGGGAGGCTGAGACCAGAGGATCCGGGTTCACGGCCAGCCTCAGCTACTTAGTGAGGCCCTCTGAAACTTAGTGAGACCCTGTTTCAAAATAAAGAATAAAAAATAGGGCTGGGGGTGTAGCTTGGAGGTAGAATGCCCCTGGGTTCAATCCCTGGTACCGCAAAAAAAAAAAAAAAAAGAATGGCATTAACCCATTCATGAGTGCTCCACCCCCATGAACAGAACTCCTTCCTCTAGGCCTACCTCCCCATGGCAATCAAATTGCAACGTGAGTTTTGGAGGGGATAAACCACACTCAAACCATAGCACTAGCTGTTTAATCATGCACATGTGTGTGTATACATAAATGTATATAAATAAATTTGGTTGCCCTGTTTCACGTACCAGGTTGGAAATTCATAGTAAAAAAGTTGGTGACTCCCCATTATCTTCTTTGTAGCCTATTAAACTGGAGATTGATGAAGAAAAAGAGCTGCTGATCAAGTTTGACCCTTCCTACAGAAATGATCTGAACAACTGGGTGGCAGAAGAAGTTCTAGCAATCAAGTACATGGAACACCCTCAGGTGGACAGCATGAGCCTGCGCGGAGAAGTGCATTACCCCAACCTCACCTTTGAGACCATGGAGGTGGATTTCGGCTGCATCCTGAATGATACTGAGGTCATTCGCTATATTACGATCACCAACTGCAGCCCTTTGGTTGTGAAGTTCCGCTGGTTCTTCCTGGTGAACGACAAGGAAAATCAGATAAGGTACCAGCAGCACAGAAATCCTCCAGACCTCTGCTGTTGATTAATTTCCCCTTTCAGGCTTTGCACTGGGTTTTCTGTATTCTTCATACTGGTCCTTCCTGACTATTTTTAGTTCTGACAACTTAGTAGTGACAGAGGTCACAGAAGAGCCTAAAATCATGGTCCATCCTTGATTTCCATACAGGAAAAGCAGATCTATGGAACTTACCTTGCCCAACTGAAACTTTATGCCTATTGATACCCATTTTCCTTTTCCCAGCCCCTGCAACTCCCATTCCACTCTTTGATTTCTGAATCTGAATATTTTAGATAGCTCAAATAAGTAGAATCACACAGTATCTATCTTTGTGTGACTGGCTTATTTCTCTGAGAAGAGTGTCCTCAAGTTTTACCCATGTTGTCATATATTGCAGACTTTCCTTCTTTTTTAAGGCTGAATAATATTCTATCCCATCATATCCGAAAATTACATTTTATTTATCCATTTTTTATTGGTGGACATTGAGGTTGTTTGAACATCTTGGCTATTGTGAATATTGCTGCAATGAACATGGGTGTCTGATATCTCTTTGAGATCCTGATTTTCATTTTTTTGGATAAATACCCAGAAGTGGGATTGCAGGATCATATGGTAGTTCTATTCTTAGCTTTTTGAGGAACCTCTATAACTATTTTCCATAGCAACTGAACCATTTTGCCTTCCCAGCAACAATGTACAGGAGTTCCAGTTTCTCTGCACCCTCACCATTCATTGTCTTTTTTTAATAATAGCGATCTTAACAGGTGCAAGGTTATATCTCATTGTGGTCTTGATTGACGTTTCCCTGATGATTCAAGTGACATTGAGCATTTTTAAAAAATATACCTGTTAGAGAAATGTCTATGCAAGTCCTTAGCCCATTTTATAATTGGATAATTAGTTTTTTGGTTTGGGGCTTTGCTATTGAGTTACAGGAGTTCCTTAGGTATTTTAGAAATGAACCCCTTATCAGATTCACAGTTTGCAAATGTTTCCTCCCATTCCATAGGTTGTCTTTGCACTCTATTGATAGTTTCCTTTGCTATGCAGAACCTTTTTAGTTTGATATAGTCCCACTTATTTATTTATGTTTTTGTTGCCTGTAGAGTTTTCTTAATAAACATTTCTAATACAAAGTATGGATTGAGTAGGATCAAGCATCAAGTATGTACCCCGCTGAGCTCCATTGCCTACTCTCCATATTTCAGTGGATTTCTGTTCTGGTCCATATATGTTATATGCATAGACATATACACTGTCATAAAATGATGGGAGGTGGTGATTACTGCATTTCTTCTTGGTTGGCAATCAGGACTGATGGGCTTCTGTGTATTTCCTCACTGGATGTTTTGACAGCTTGCTTTTTAGCATGGGGATATTGATTGGCCATTTCTAACTGAGGGGACCTTGTATTATTTCCTTGGTGGCCTGTCAGTGTTTTCCATACACAGTCCTCATCTTACATGTGACAGCCCCCTTTTTCTTTCCTGTGCTCGTTACCATGGTAACGCCGGCTTGCTCGGGATGTCTTCCATAGACATCTAATGATGACCCGCCGTAGCATTGAAGCTGGCAGCCAGTCCTGGGCCTGAGCAGAGGAGCCTGCTCATTAAGAGCCACGAACTGCTTGGGTTTAGAATGAGATTCTGTAGATGGTGAACATTTAAAATAATTATGGAAAAAATCAGCCAACCTGACCTAATGCGCTTCGAATACCAAATTTTGTGAAATTATTCTGATGTAACACAGCTAAATGAGTTTATTCCATCTGGAAGCGAGGACATGCTTTATTTATTTTTTTATTTGTGAGAGGCCATTTCCATAATTAAAATAATGACATTTTGAAAATGGACTTGGCCAAGACTGAAGATGATACACTTTCTTTTGCACTGATTTAAGCATTTATTTAACAGTTTTTCCCTTTCTTCAGTACCTCCCTATGTCTTAAAGTCAATAGTGGCTTATATTTCATTTGTTCATTCATTCATTCATTTAGAGAGTCACTCAGGAAACATTTGATAAGTGACTCTTATGGACTGAATATTGTGTGAGGCGTGAGGGATATAAGAGTGAATGAGGCATGACCCCTGCCCGGGGCTAGTGGGGAAGCAGATGTGGAAAGCAGGATGGAATGCCAGGCTCGGAGGAAGGAGGTGGCTGTGCCCGGAGGAGTCAGTAAAGACCACACTGTGGAGCCAGAGAGAAGGCAGGGAAGCGTGTTAAATAATGGAACGCATGTACATGTTCGTTAAGACTCATGGATCCCTTCTGCTGCAAGTCACAGAAAACCTGGCCCTAAGCAAAAATTAAGAAGAAAGTCATTGGTTCCCACAATTCAAAAGCTCAGATTCGTCCCCACTCCTAGCCCGGCGTAAAGCAAGTTCAGCCAGCTTCTCTTTCTTGGCTCTGTTTGCCTTCGCGTGTTGACCGCAATCTCAGATCAGCTTTTCTCCCTTAGTTACCAATGGCTGCCAGCACTCCCAGGGCCATGTCCTTCCAGACTCTGCACCACTGGGAAAGAGCACGGGCGATTTGTCCCAGAACTGCCAGGAGATTCACTCTGATCAGACCAACTTAGTCCTATCTCCTGTCCCCACTCCTAATCAGAAGGGTGATGCAGGCCGGGCGTGGTGGCGCACACTTGTAATCCCAGTACTTTGGGAGGCGGAGACCAGAGGATCCGGGTTCGCGGCCAACCTCAGCTCTCTCTCTTTCTCTCTCTCTACTCAGTGAGGCCCTCTGCAACTTCGTGAGACCCGGTTTCAAAATAAAGTATAAAAGCAGGGCCGGGGGTGTAGCGCGGAGGTAGAAGGCCCCTGGGTTCAATCCCTGGTACCGCAAAAAAAAAGGAAGGGTGATGCACCGGCTGGATAACGTGATGGGAGACAAGTCTGGAGAGGAGGAGGTACGTCAGCAGGAGGGTGCGAGAGCCCTGGTGTCCCATGAGGGACTTAGACTCTTTATTGGAGGCTGTGGTGAGACTTATAATCAAGAGAATGAGAGAGTCAGGTTCTTTCAGAAAGATAACTCTTTGCCGCGTTCAGCACAATGGAGCGGCCCAGTCCTCTCTTGACTTGCAGACACCACAGTCTCCTGCTTTTCCTCTTATCCCCTCGACCGCTCCCTCTCAGCTCTCTGCCAGTGACAACAACACTGAAGCAGTAGGACTAAGGCCTTGTCTGAGGCCCTCTTCTCTTCCTAACGATGGCCTCATCCCCTAGCTTCAGTCAGCCTCTGTCACCGAGGCTTTCAAACGTACATCTCAACCTTGACCCCTCTACTCGAGTCCCAAGTCCATCGCGTTCCTGATGTCTTCTTTTGGGTGTCTCCCAGGGGATTCGTGACCAGCATGCTGCACATAAACTCTATTCTCCCTGCTCCTTCCCATGTCCCTCCCTGCCTGTCCTCCAGGGCTCCCTGTCCCAGTGAATAACATGGCTGTTCCCCTGGGAGGCATCAGATTCCATCAAGTCCATCGCCAAGGTCTACCTATTCCACCTTTTAAACCCCTCATTCGCATTCTCACTGCCCCCAGCCTGTCACGAGCCACAGCCACCTGTTACCTGGGCCACTGTGACAACACTAACCAGGCTCTCTGCTCCCACGTTTGCACCACAGTCCATTCTCCACCTGAGAGCCAAGTGACAGGCCTGTGGCTGCCCCGGCTTAAGCCTTTAATGACTGCCCAATGCATCTTAGAATCAGGTACAAATACTTTGCATGATATTCTACAAGGCTTAGCATCTGCTGGTCCCCGGGCACCTCCCCAGTTCCTTCTCAGTTGGCTCTCTCCTCACCACACACCAAGCTGACCTCTTGTTATCTAATGTGTTGGCCTGTGTCCCATCCAGTGCCCTTTCTGTCCCCTCTCTGCTGAAAGCTATTCCCCACTCACACCCAGATACCCCCTGTTCCCTCCTCAAGCCTTAGCTTCAGTGACCTTCCCCCAGGGAAGACCTTTCTGAGACCCTCACCCAGGCCAGAGCCCCTGCTGGGGGCATTGGCAGCCCCATCTCCTTCGTGACATGCATCACATCTGTACTTATGGCTCAGTGTCCATCTTCCAAGTGGGCTCTTAACTCCCACGAGGCCAGGAGCACATCTGTCCTGTAACCTCTGGAGCCCCAGAGCCAACCACCATCCTTAGCATAGACTAGACCCTCCAAGAGTATTTTTTTGGTTAATCAATTGCTCCCTCTTGGTCATGTGTAGAAAGAGGGAGACGGCCTCATAACTGGTTTAAGATTCTTTTTTGTCGGCTTCCTGGCACCTGCCAAATGGAAAGGTTCAAGACATAAATGTCACTTAGAATACAAAAAAAACAAAAACAAAAAAAGGCCACCTGCCCTCCAGACAGACTCTCTCTGTGTGGACCATCAGAAAAACAGAAAAGAACATTGGCTAAAGGTCACTTCTATCAGATATAGCAACACTAACCTTTCTTTTCCAATTAGAATTCTCCTAAGCCATACAGTTGGTAAAGAAACGAAAGGATACTTGAGGGTTTTTTCCTTTATTAGGCAGGTATGAGGATGCCCAGGCACTGTCAATCTTTGTGTCACAACACAGATACCTGCCACATGTCTGCACACATCTTCACATGTGTGCAATTACATGTGCGTGTGTGGTTTTGTAGACTAGTCTGATACATGTAGAACAGCTCTTGTTTGAGAATCCATTTTTTTTCAAGTCAGCCCTCATGTCACATGTAAGAACAAAGAAAGAAGTAAAATGGATAAGCATGTACTATGTAAATACTAAGTACTCTAAGTAAGTACTCAGAAGGGGGAAGGAGCCTTAAAGACATGCTGGTCATGTGGGTTCAGGTCCATGACAGGATTCTAGTGGCTGTGGTTGGATGCCAGCCTCTCCCCCTTACTCACACACATAATGAGGACGCTGGTGTGAAGTGTGAGGAGTGGGCATGCCTGTTGGCGTAGCCATCCCTGCAGGATTAAGCCTCCATGGGTCTAACTGCCAGCTTAACAAGAACATGATGCTTCGTGGCACTTGTGTAAGAGAGGAGCACATGGAAATACCTCCACGGAACCAGCCTTTACTTTTAAGAGGCTAAACCAGAGATCCAGCCCTCAGGGAGCCAAGCGGCCCCTGGCTGAGCTGGCATCCCTACCCAGACTCAGAGCCGCAAAGCCCAGGCGGTGCCAGAACTCAGAGCGTGGGGGCCAAGTGGTCTCCATGGACTGCTTCAGCTCTTCATCTCCAAATCAGATTATAAATAAATCAAATAGGACGGCCTAAGGGAGCCCAGCCCCGCAGCAAAGGAACATGTTATTCTTACATTGATTTTTCTGTGACGAGCTCCCGTGGTCCGATGTTGATTGGAAGGAGAGGTGAAAGACGGCAAGGAAGTGGGGGAGGCCTCATTTCCTGGGTGCTCGAATCTGTGTCTTCATCAGCCCTCAACTCCTGTGGCTTCGGAAGTGGCACTTTCCTGAGATGTGACAGATTCATGGTAGTTGAGGTCCTGGGCTGTGGAGTCAGACCTGGATGGCTGGAATCTGGGCTCTATCCTCTAGGCCATGTGACCTTGTGCCCTGGCTCACTCATCAGTAAAATGGAGAGAATGTAGAAGCCTGAGGGGTTGTTGGTATTAAATGAGGTACGTGTGTAAAGCGTGCATGGCCCTGAGACGTGCTAATCGGTGGCTATTTTTAGGTTCTTTAGGGTCCCTTCCTCTGCTTCAGTCCCTTGTAGCAAGTGCTACCCCCCAGAATCCTAAACTATTGAAACTCTAGGGTGCCTAGACACCAAGATGATAGACCCAGACTCCCTTTCTTTCTGACAAACTATATAAATTCCTTTTCTTATACCAGGCTGTATTCATCAAGGCCAAAGGCAGGCCTTAGCCAAACAGACAGGCCATGTCCACGGGTGGCTCAGGAGGACCAGCACCAGGCCCACCTCCCCGTCCTCCTCACCACTCCTCCCTGCAGCCAGACAAACCCACACCTGTGATTAGGGGCATTTCCTTGATTTGCCCAACGGCCCAACAAGAGCACATGTGGCTCTTTATTTTTCTTTCAAAAGAAACATGGCTTTATTGAAGGCCATCGGCGTGGAGCACTGGGTGTCCTTAAACCACAGCTGCCCCCAGGAGGCTCAGTGTGGTGATTAAGGGCCCGACCTGTGAGTCAGACTGACTGTCAGCCCCTTCTCTCTGTATTTTGGGGTTTTGTTTGTTTTGATGGTGCTGATGAAACCCAGAGTGTGTGCATGCTAAGCTACACCCCAGCCCCACCGGCCCCACGTGACCTTGACAGTGGCTGAGCCTCCTTGAGCCTCAGCTTCATCATGTGAAATGAAGAGGGAGATAATATTGATAATTGAATCAGTCCGCACTGAGAGCCATTAGATCCGTGCCTCCTCCTGTGCGCATACTCAGCAAGGGCTAGCTGTGAACGCCATGTCTTAACCCCGCCCCACCCTTGGGTACTGGAGATTGAACCCAGGGGTGTTCTACCTCTGAGCTACATCTCCAGCCCTTTTTATTTTTATTTTGAACTCAGAGGCTCACTGAGTTGCTGAAACTGGCCTCGAAACTGCAATCCTCCTGTCTCAGCCTCCCAAGTACTGGGATTACAGGCGTGTGCCACCATACCCGGCAGCCATGTCTTTATTGAAGCAATGAGAAGGGCACCTCTATAATGTTGACACTGGGCCATGTTTGAGAGGCAGCATCTCAGAGGCAGCTTGAGATAGTTTCCCCTGAAATCAGTTTGAGGCCACCTGAGGACCCCCGCAGGGACTGAGGGCTGCAGATACCTGGTGTTGACCTAAGCTTCCATCCCTTCTATAAATATCCCTCTCTCTCTTCCCCACCTGTGCATCTCAAGAACCCTGAAGCTAGCCAGGCGTTGTGGTCCACGCCTGTGATCCTAGTACTTGGGAGGCTAAGACAGGAGGATTGCAAGTTCAAAGCCAGCTTCAGCAGTTTAGTGAGGCTCTCGACAACTTAGCAAGACCCCATTTCCAGATAAAAAATAAAAAGGCTGGGGGTGTAGCTCAGAGGTAGAATGCCCCTGGCACCACAAAAAACAAACAAACAAAAAAGCATTACGCTTCTGCATGCTTCTGCATGGTTTCTCTTTTTCCCTTCCCAGAGAACAGCTGGATTGGAGACATTAACAGGCGTGGGGCCCCAGGGCTAGAGAGGAGGCAGCTCAAAAGAGGGAGGAAAGGAGTGGCAAAGGGGAGACAGAACAGTGGCCACACTTGCCTGGCAAGTTCTTATGCCCCTCCAGTCCCTTTCTTGCCTAACTCTCCCCACTTGTGTGTGAGCCAGGTTGATGGATTTCACAGCCCAAAGAATGAGTCCAGTGGGGGTGAGGACTGCCCATCTCTGCTATTAGTTTGCTGTTTCTGCTATAACAATCACAAACTGGATGGTTTAAAGCAACACAGATCTATTCTCTTCCGGTCTGGAGCTTAGACGTCTGAACTCGGTTTCACTGGGCTGAAGCCAAGGCGTCCACAGGGCCACCACCGGCTCCCTCCAAGGCTCTAGGGAAAAAGCCCTTTCCTTCCCTTTCCCAACTTCCAAGGCAGCATTCCTTGGCTCATAATGTCCTCTTCATCTTCAGGCCCAGAGCCTGGCGTCTTCCAGTCTCTCTCTCCCTCTCTGCTGAGCTGTCACATCCCTCTTTGGTTCTCTGGAGTAGTATCATCCTCTGCTTCCCTCTGATGAGGACATCTGTGATTACATCAGTGGGATCACCCAGAGAGTGCAGGGTAATCTCTCCTTCTCTAGAGCCTTCATCTAATCTCATCTGCAAAGTCCCCTTTACCATATAAGGTAGCATTTGCAGGTCCCGGGATTGGAACGTGGACATCTTGAAGATGTCTATCAGTCAACCTCCCAGACTCCCAATTTGGCCAGCATTGAGTGCTCATGTGCCCTTCATGCTCTTCCGGTCCAAGTTAGCTCCATTATTCATAGCCATAGCATAAGGAATCTTTCAGTTGAAAGCAATAGTGAGCCTCACTCAAATTAACTGAAAAGCAGAATTTGTTGATTCATGTAACTGAAAAGTCTAGGATAGGCTTCAGGCGCAGCTTGACCCAGGGCTGGGACAATGTCAGTGCACCTGATGTCTCTCCCACCACCTCTTGGCTCTGCCCTCTGCCGTGCTGGCTCCATTCTCAGCCAGGTTCTCTACACATGGTTTAGGAAGACAGCAACTCCAGCTCTCCATAGTCCAGGTCCGAGTTTCCTTCTCTGACCTAAGTCCTGGCAGATGTTTTGCTGTAACTCATTGGCTCTGGTTGACTCCTGTGTCCCTCAACAATGACCTGGGGGACTTAGTGCTACACCAGAGCCAGGCTGAAAGCTAGAGACAGGCTAGTTCCTGGAGGGGTAATCAAGATACCTGATCAGAGAAAGAGAGGTTGAATACCAGGCAGCAAAGACCAAAGATGCCCACCATAATGACTGATAAAGCCATTGTGTTTCCCTGGCTAGTCCCAAGCCAGAGATGGACAACTGATTATAAAATTAGGTTCCTCCTGCTTGGAAGGTCATTTGAGGCAAGACCACCTTAGCATTATCCCAGAGACATGACACTTGGTACATCACTCACACACTGGAACTCCCAGCACAGCTCCATCACCATGGAGCCCTGAGCACCTGCTGGGTAGGCACCTTTACATTTTCTGGCTTTGCAGTTTCTGATCTTTGATGTGAAAGATAGCAGGCCTGCTTCTGAGGCCTTAGGGCAAGACCTCCAATCCAGTGTGAATGAATTCACATCTTGATTATGAGAAAAAGCTCTATGAACAGCTTTCTAGAGCACAAAGAAAATGTCTCAAGTAGGAAATATTTCATGTAGACAGCTGTACAAAGCCAAATCCTGAATATGGAGATACTGGGACCTGTGAGGGGAAGGTTCTGTGATTGTGACCAACAGCAATAATAATAATTGAATACTTACCATGTGCTAGGCACCACTCATACCTGTTACATGTCATACTGAGACAGGGGCCGCTACAGGTTGGGCCGGGACGAGATCTCTGTCCTGGACCTGTAGTTTACCTCAGCTCTTATCTTCAAGAGCCGAAAGAATTCAGTTCAGGAGACACAGGACTCAGGGTACAGTATTTAATAGAAAAAGATAAGGAAAGGTAGAAGGACTCCTACACAGGGCAGGGGTCTGGAAGCTGCCACTGCTGCCAAAGAGGCATCATCAAATCACTGCTGCTGCTGCTGCTGGAGCAGCTCTGGGGCTTCAGGTGGCCACTGCTGCTGTCACTGCTCTTCTCCTGCTGGTCCTACTGTTCTACTTGCTTTGCTCTTGGTAGGCTAGCTTATATAGCCTGGCAGCTCTTCTGATTGGTCCTTAGATCTGGGCCCTGATTGGTCCTTAGATCTGGGCCCTGATTGGTCCATTTTAAATCCCTCTTTGGAATGCCTGATCAGTCTTGACCTAGAAGTCAGGGAGAGCTGGCAGCCCCAGCCCTTACCCCAGCTCACCACCCTTTATCAATTCAACAACCCTGGAGAGGAAGGGTGACTCTCCCCCCTCAAAACTGAGGCCCAGGTGCCTGAGCCTACACAATGGGTCCAAGACCCCATTTCTGCACCAACTGTAAAGTCCCTGCCTTAACTGTTATCTTCTACTGACATATCATAGCACCATTTTCTGTATCTTTCATTACTGAATGTCCATTTTTCATTTAAATGAAACTTCTATGAACACTCTATCCAGACATTGTGCTATGTGCTGTGGGAATTACAAAGATAAATAGGACCCATCCTGGTCTGTGGAAATTGATGAACAAGCAGAGATGAATGGACACTGCTCATGGGTGCGAGGCGGATGGATAAGCATTTACTATGTGCCGGGCACTTCCAAAGATGGCTCTGTTTAATCTTCACCATAGCCTTGTTTACATTGCACTTATTTAGAAAACATTATTATTATTGTGGTTTTACAAATAGGAGAAGGGAGACACAGAGAAAAATATCCAAAATAAACATACAGGACAAGAAGGAAGAAAGGAGAGCGAGAAACATGAATGATTAAATAGGAAGCAGTCTTTGCCCATGAAGAGTTTACAAACTAGATGAGAAGACAAGAGGCTCATAAAAACCCACAGCTAGTTTGTTCCACAATCTGAAAGCATGTTGTCCTCTACTTCACATCACAGATATCACAGAGTGGAGGAATCTGGTGGGAAAGCTCACAGAGTCCCCGGGGTAGGGTAGATGGTTGGTTGGTCAGTTGTCCCAGAAGGATGAGGAGACGCCTGCTGTCCCTGGGGGGCTGGATGCCCAGTGGGAAGGAGCTTCAGGTGGCAGCTCCCAGACTGATCCTGAGTCCTTGGTTCAGTGGCTGAGAGCTGTAAAAGGTAGGGGCCTCCTGTCCCAAGGCTTGATCTACAGGGCATTTTTTGCAACAGCCACATCCCAACTGACATGATAACCAGCTGGTTCCTGCTTCAGACCAGAACCTAGGATTTCCTTGCCAGGTTGACTGTATACAAGAGTCAGAGACCTCGGGTGTCCCTTGAGCTCATGCACCAAGTAGGGCCCCTCAGAGAGCACGGCGGCAGCAGAGCATGCTTCCTAGTCCCCTTTTCTCACTGAGCCTCTCTTGGGCTGTGATGCCATCCCAGGAAGGCTGAGGGTTCTACAGTTGCAGCCAGGGTCTGGGCAGAGTGTCTCTGTAAGGCTGTCGCTCTGTCTTGAGATCCTGCACATGGGATCATCGCCAGCTTCTAACTGATCATCCTTGGAAGGGTAGGAGAGGAGCTCTATGGAAAGCCATCCCATATCCACTCAGAAGGGCTTGAAACTCTGACACTGGGGTGTGTGTGTGTGTGTGTGTGTGTGTGTGTGTGTGTGTGTGTGTTATTGGGGATTGAACTCAGGGCATTCTGCCTCTGAGCTATACCCCAGCCCTATTTTATGTTATTCTTTATTTGGAAACAGGGCCTCACTAGGTTGCTGAGGGCCTCACTAAGTTGCCTAGGCTGGCCACAAACCTGTGACCCTCCTGTCTCAGCCTCCCAAGTACTGGGATTACAGACGTGTGTTCTGCCCCATGATATAGCAGCTGAGTTGCTTTTCCTTCTGGCTTCAGTCCTACAGCTTGGGTCACTGCCACAGAGGGAAGTGGCAATACCTGACTGAGGGGAGGGGCAACTCATAAGACCTAAGATTTAAAGAGTTATTTTGCTTCTTGAGAAGAAATACCATTTATTTAAGTAGGCTTGAAATACATGTAGAATATAATTCTAACTAAATATAATACTTATGTTATATATAAGGTTTTTAAGTAAATAAGGTTTGTTATATAGCATAGGTTTTGCAGTAAATGTAATTTATACACACATACATCATTTAACTTGGTGTGCCCTGACTTTACTGCAGAGCCCTTCTTTATGAAAATCACTTCAGAGCAGAGATGCTGGGTGAAAGAGGGGGCAGAGGAGTCCTCCTTCCTCCCCTCCCCTCCCCTCCCCAGCAGCTCCTGGGCTTCCTCCAGGAACCCTCGGAGCTGGGGCCAAGTTGGCTAATCTTGAATTACTATTTAAACTTACATTAAGTCTGGTCACAGGGCCATGTTGAAAAAAATCACTACACTTACATACACTGTGTTAGTCAGCTCAGGTTGCTGTAACAAAACATCATCGACCGGGTGGCCTTTGATTTTCTCTGTTCTGGAGGCCGGAAGTCTGAGATCTGGGTGCCAGCATGGTTGGGTTCTGGTGAGGGCTCGCCCTACGGCTGGTGGCCGGCCACCTTCCCACCTTGTGCTCACATGGCAGAGAGAAAGCGAAAGCACTGTTGTCCCTTCTTATAAGGGCCCTTGTCCCATCATGAGGATCCCGCCCTTACCCTCTCATCTAAAACTAATCATCTCCCAAGGCCCCATCTCCAAATACCATCACACTGGGGATTAGGGTTTCAACATGTTAGTTAGAAGACAGGGGCACAATTCAGCCCACAGCACAAGCTAAATTCAAAAAGACATCAGCTGCTCCTCACTTAACTCTTCCAACTCCCAGGAAAAACCTGTTGTCGTCTCATCCACCATCCTCTGGGCACAAAGAGTCCTGGGCTCCTGCCAGCAAAATCCTGGGCACATGGGACTCTCTCAATGCAGGTCAACTGTTGTCTTTATTTTCTGCCACACATTTGGTGGTTTAAAGCAACACAAGTTTATCTGCTTACAGTTCTGAAGGTCAGAAATGCATAATGAACTTCACTGAACCAACCAAGATCAGGGTATCAGCAAGGTCACCTTCCTTTCTGAAGACTTGAGAGAATCTATTTTCTCACTGGCATCCAGGGGCTGTCAACATGCGTTCACCCACAGCCCCCTCCTCATCTTCAAAGCCGGCAGCGTAGCATCCCCTCTGACCTGCTTCTCTCGTGATATCTTTCTCCAACTCTCTTCTTCTGCCTGCCTTTTCCATTTTAAAGGACTCTTTGATTGCACGGGCTGGCCTGGATAGTCCAGGATAACCTCCCCATCTGCCATCTAAGTTAACATAGTCACAGGTTCCAGGAACAAGAGCATGGGCTTCTTTGGGAGTGCCAGTGTTGTTAGTGCAGGATGCAAGCGTTGTTGGAAACGAGGCACACCAGTATGATTGTGCTTTCAATAGAATTGTCAAAATTGAATGCCCACCACATAATAAATACTCAAAAATGGTGGCAGAGTTGGTGGTGGTGTTCATAGTATTTCTCCCATTCATTCTTTCATGTTCTCATCCCTACTCACCAGTAAAGGCAGAGAGAGAGACAGACAGACAGAGAGAGAGAAAGACAGACAGACATATCCTGTGACTGATAAATAGAGAGGCAGCCTATGCAGCCCTGCTATTTCCCTGAACTTGGAAAGTGAGGACTGCACACACAGGTGGCCCTTCCTTCTGGTATTTCATGCATATAACCATACTGCTAACCAGAGAACTATTAGAGAACCTCACTTTTAAGTCTTTTATTTGAATTTTTAAATGTTGGAAGAAAACCATATTGGCCCCTTCAAGAGTCAAGTTGATCAGAGCAAGAACAAGCAAATTGGAGTAGCCCTTGGCTCACTTCAAGAAAGAGTGGGAAGGAGAAATTGGCACATAATGATACTGAAGTTTAGGCTGAATGGCTAAGATGAGGCTCTAGACCACCCAAGACCTTGGTAACTGTCAGCCCAACCGAGTGGAGCATGCCTCCAATTCCAGTACTTGGGAGGCTGTGACAGGAGAATCACAGGTTCAAGACCAGCTTCAGCAACTTAGCAAGACCCTCAGAAACCTAACAAGACCCTGTTTCAAAATAAAAAATTTTTAAAAAAAGGGCTGGGGGTGTGGCTGGGAGGTAGGTTCAATCCCCAGTATCAAAAGAAAGAAAACTATCATGGTCTGTAGCTAGCTGGGAGGTGGCTAGAGGAGGGATGGATAGGACTTTCGGAGGGGCTGGCCATGGGTTAGGAAAGTGTAGTGGACTGAACCTCTAAGTCTCCAAAAACTGTGAGCAAATGAATCCTCCTTCCTTCAAGCTGTGTGGTCAGTTGTTTTGGATTACGGCCGTGAGAATGCTGACGAGTTTGGTGCCTGGATTTTTGGTTGAAGGAACTAGGTAGGCGATCATACCAATCGTCGAGCTTGGGAAGGACTCCCCAGGATTGCTGGTAGAAGGAGAACGAAGGTCTGTAACTAGAAAAGATCACACCAAAGCTCCAAAAATAGCTGCCACTCCCCCTCCCCGTGGAGTAAGAATTAATGGAGAAAATAGAAACTCAGGCTCCGTCAGCACGAGGCCTGGTGAGTGGGAAGGTGCTGTGTGGCGCCAGATTAACAATAGAAATCGTTCCCTGTAAACAGGACTTCGGGGACACATTTGATTGTGTTTTTACATAGATTCCCAAATCTCTGTCATACAACTTAGCTCCTCATGACACAGTACAGCCCTGTGGTCCTGAGCCCCACCTGGGCACGTAAGAACTTCCAGAAGGAGGGAACCGGAAATGAGGATGAAATCCGAGTCCCGCTTGGTTCAGGGAGGACACGTGGGAAGTTTGGTGGCTGTGTGGTCCTGTCCCCCTCAGTCCTGGTCCTTTCCTCTCTGCAGAGGAGGAGCCAGGGGTGTTGGGATCATGCGCTTCCTTGAGTTAACATTCTGTGGTTCTAAGAAGAGGACCAGGAATGGAACTTCTATTTAAAGGGTAGACAGAATTAGAGGACTCAGCCAAGGAGGCCGAGAAAAAGACATGGTAAGAGAATCAGAAGAAAGTAGCCACATAAACCGAGAAGAAGGATATTTTTTAAGGGAGAGAAGGCTATCAGAGGGAACATTTCCATTTTCAGTAATATGGTGGGCCAAAATGCCAATTTTTTTCTTTTTTTTTCTTTAAGGTATAGATGAACTAACAGGATTCTTCATAGAAAAGAAGTTCCTAGGAATCGGAGTGTTTGAATTCATTTGCTAGGGCTGCCATAGCAAAGTATCACAGATGAGACGGCTTCAACAACAGACATTTGCTTTTTCACAGTTCTAGAAACCTGAAATTGAGATGCGGGTAGGGCCGATTCCTTCTGAGGGCCGTGAGGGAAGGGCTTGCTCCAGGCCTGTCTCTTGACTGCAGATAGGCAACTTCTTCCTGTGTCTGCTCATTGTCTTCTCTCTGCGCACATCTGTGACCAAGCCTCTACCCTTTTTAGGAGGACACTAGTCATACGGGTTATGATGCTAGTCATAATGACCTCATTTTAACTTAATTACCTCTGAAAAGACTATCTCCAAATACAGTCATATTCTGAGTTACTGGGTGTTAGGATTCAAAATAGGAATTTCAGGGGAGACCAATTTAGCCCATTACCATGTTCAATTTAAAATCATTTAGCCAGGCATGGTGGCGCACGCTTATAATCCCAGTACTTGGGAGGCTGAGACCAGAGGATCCAGGTTCGTGGCCAGCCTGAGCTACTTAGTGAGGCCCTCCACAACTTAGTGAGACCCTATTTCAAAATAAAGAATAAAAAATAGGGCTGGGGTATAGCTCAGAGATAGAATGCCCCTGGGTTAAATCCCCAGTACCGCCAGAAAATAAAAATTATTTAACGTAACTGGGCATGGTGGCACATGCCTGTAATCCCAGTACTTGGGAGGCTGAAACAGGAGGATCACAGGTTCAAAGCCAGCCTCAGCAATTTAGCAAGACCTTCGGCAACTTAGCAAGACCCTTGGCAACTTAGAAAGACCCTGTTTCAAAATGAAAAATAAAAAGGGCTGAGAGTGTAGCTCAGAGGTAGAATGCCCCTGGGTTCAATCCCTAGTACCAAAAAAAAAAAAAAACTAAACTAAAAACTGAAAAGCATTTAACATAGGAGGTAACTTTTGAAGAATAAAAAAGGCCATAAAGACTGAAGCCCATCAGTCAGGAAGAATGATAATGATGTGGCTAAGTTCCACAAGGCAACCCAAGTAAGGTGCTATAGTCATGCTGAAGAGTTTGATATTTTTTCAAAATGTGGTGACAGGCCATGGGAAGGTTTTAATGAAGAGAGAAGCACAGCCACCATGAGTCAGTCAGCAAACACAACAACCCTCAGATCAACAGGAGGGCTAGGGGTCATTCTCAGCTGACCCTCCACCAAGACCTTCTTCTGCCTCTATTTAAGGAAGAAGGAAAATTGTCCCAGGCATAATTTCTGAGAGGAAACAAGGATTTCTAAACTAAGAAAATGGTATGCTTATGGGTCAACTTAAACTACCATTAACTACACAACATGACAATCATGTATAAATTATGGGATTAAAAATAATAACAATATAGGTCTAAAATACTATTCAGGATGAAAGGGTGAGAAATCAGAGTTAAAGATTTTAAGGTAAGGTCTTTGAGTTGCTTGAGAAAGAAAAAGGGTGAATTTTAGATATTGATAAACTTAATCAAAGAAAGTAATCAAAGTATATAGAAAAGGAAAAATAAAATGAAGGGGAAACCCCAAAATAAATAAAAAAGTAGGGAAGAGTGACATGGGGAAAAGGCATGGAAAGAGCTAAATGAATAAGAAATACACGCTAAGATGATAGGAATAGATCCAAATATATTGGTAACTGAAATCAATACAAATAAAATGAATTAAGAAAAGACTAGATTTGGAAGGTAAGAAATAAATCTATCACGTTATAATTATCTACATAGAAAACCCAAAATAATCTGTTTTTAGAACTACTAAAACAATTTAGTGAGGAGGATAGATAAATATAAAGTTGTAAAACTCAGGTGGGGATTTAGCTCGGTGGTAGAGTGCCTGCCTAGCACACACAAGGCCCTGGGTTTAATCCTCAGCACCAAACAAGAAATAAAGTTAGAAAAACCAATTGCATTTCTGTATAGCACAAATAGAAAATATAATGCAATAAAAAAGACTACTTAAGAATACATCTAGCCCAAAACCGAAGTATTTATATAGAAAATAATTTTATCAGAAGTCACTAAAGTTAATAAATGGTGAGACATAATTTTTTCATTGGTTTAAAAGATTTGATACAGTAAACATGTCATTTCTTCCCAAAGTGATTTATAGCTACAAAGCAATTCCAATCAAAATCCTGACAGGTTGATTCCATAATATATACAAAAGAGGAAAGAGATGAGACTAACCAAACCCCTCCAAAATGTAAAAATATAACATTAAAACGTTCATTTGGGCACAGATAGGCAAAACGAGGAAAGGAACAGAATAGCAGACCCAGAAGCAGACCCATAAATGTATGGAAACATGGAAAAAATGAAAACAATTAGGAGTATTAGGGATCAAACCTAGGGACATTCTACCTCAACTACACCCCCAGCCCTTTTTTATATTTTATTTTGAAATAAAAGTAACTAAGTTACTGAGGCTGGCCTTAAACCTGTGATCCTTCTGTCTCAGCCTCCCAAGTACTGGGATTATAGGGGTGTGCACTGCACCTGACTCAGAATTGAAATTGTTGAAGGAAGTGTGATCCAGGAACAATCCATTTTCTATATAGAAAAAGGCAAAAATGGATCCCTACACTTAAACTATGCAAGAAATTAATCCCATATGGGTGAAAGATAAAAACATGAAAATCAATTTTTTTAAATTGAAGAAAATGTAGGATAATGCCTTAACTCTGAATAAGGAAGAATTTTTAAATAAGATAAAAAAGCACAAAGTCAAATGAAACTATTCATAACTTCTGCATTAAATTTGGGAGCTTGTATTCATCAGAAGATACCAGAAAAAGAGCAAAAAGACAAGTCACAGACCGAGAGAAATTTTGAGCGTACATATTATCTTCAAATGATTAGTGCACATAATATATAAAGACAGCCTTTGAAAGAAAAGACATAATTGAATTTAGAAATGCGAGAACATGATGAGGAGTTATTTCACAGGAGAAGAAATATGAATGACCAATAAAGAATAAAAAGATGTTCCACCTCATTACTCTCGAAAATGGAAATTAAAACAACAACTAGACACTGTTATATACCCACCAGATCCAATAAGATTAAATATGATCGTACCAAGTGCTGTTGGGGTTGGGGAAGAATAGCAGCTTAGACATTGCTGATGGGAATTTAGACAGACACAGTTGCCCTGGAAAGCTGGTCTGGAACATTCCAACTGGAAAAGTTGGTCTGGAACATTCCAAAGCTCTGTCTTGCCTCCTAGCCTGTCTGGTTTTGTCATCTTGCCTGGGTTCCCCTTCTCCTTTCCCAGGACCCAGTTGGTCAGAACATCCCCCCAGTTTTCACTCAACTGTGCTTCCTGGATTGTCCCTTCCTTCCGGCTCTCCTGCCCTCGCCCCGGCCCTGCCCTGAGCCTCCTCCAGGATTCCTCCAGCCTCTTCCCTCAGGTCTCCCCTGGTTGCATCCCACGCCAGAGATGACTTCTCTTCAGTCTGCGCTTTCTTGCGTCGGCTCATTTCTCTCCCTCTGACCCAAGAGGAAGACGAACCCTTTGCTTTTTGTAAAATTCATGAGTGTTTTCAAATATTCAGAAAATAGCATCTTGCCACTTTTCAAGGCCAAACTTCCTGTCTGCTCCTATCAATAATCTGCTCTCACTTCTGAGAGTGTCCTGCTCACTGTCCCTTTACTCACTCAGCACAGGGGTGCTATGTGCTAGAAAACTCTTATCTTGGTCTTTTTGACACCGACTCTATAACAGGCATATAGCAGTATTCCATTGGTGAGACAACGGAATACTCTTATGCCCCTGTCAACTCCCCACCCCATGTCAGCTGCCTTTTGACCCCCTCACTTAACTGACTTTTCATTAACCAGGGGAGGGTCTTTCTTACTCCACATGTCCCCTGACACCACTCTAGTTTTAGTGTAAAATTATGTGGTATATGCAAAAGTACATGCAACATATATGCATAGTTTAATAATAATACAATGAATGTCCACATCTCATCACCCCTGTTACAAATATGCAATTATGAGTAAATTTAAGTCCCCTGTGAGAGAGAGCAATAGGCTGCCTTACACTCCTTCCCGGATGTCCCAGAGCCCCTCAGGACTCTCCAGGCCTCCTATAGCCCATCCATCTAGAATGTCCTCTCCTGCGGTGACAGGCCAGCTAATTTATCTGGCCAGGGGATCAGATTAGCCTCAGAGGCTAATGAGAGAGCTGTAACCCATCTCTCAAATCTGAGCTTCCAGAAGCAAGTGTCCTGCCTTTGTGGCCAGCCTGCTGGTGACTCAGGGCCAAACAGGGGGACGCCTACAGAGTGGGTAGGCCATTTGCTTGCTTTATGTTGAACTTAAAAATTACCCCTATGTGGTCCACTTCTATTTGCAATTCACTTTAGTCCAATTTCCTGAGATACCAGATCTGTTGCCCCATAGATAAGTAAGTGGGGCTGTTTTTCCTTTCAATTTTGAGTGTCAGAAAGCTTGCTGCCCTGCTTTTATGTTCTTATAGAAGTCTAGTCACCTTATTATAGATTAACTCTTTTTAAGGCATTTTCTCACTGTCTTTAATATCAGTGGAAGGCATCAGCCTTTTAGAGATTCAGTGTGAACTAAGCTGGCTTCTAGAGAGATCAGTGGAAATTCAGTGCATATCTGAGCCTCTGAGTCAGGGTTATGTCTGCTTGGTTCATTTAGTGATATGATTTGTAAAGAGTTCGTTTGACTTATCTACGTGTTCATATTAATTAAAATTCCCCCAAAGCAAACTACATCTATGGGAGGCCAGAGATTAAAAGAAATTCACTTTTAAAAGAAAAACCATCCTGTGTTGAAAGTATTTCTCAAGAGCTTTGAAGCTGATCCGATTATGAGGGAGCATTCACAGCCTACCTGTTTGGTGGCCTTTCCAAGAGCATGTAGCAGTGGGGACACCTTCTGGAGCATTCTAGAAGTGACCATTTCACACAGAAATCCCTCTAGCAAGTGTTAAGGTAGATTCTGGTCACGGTCCTCAACTACTCACCTCACAGTGAAACTCCTTGTGGGAAATCACGTCAAGGGCAATATAAACAAGTGTCTTGTTCTGACCCAGATTACAATCGGGACGGTTCTAGGCGATGCAGCGTACGTTACCTGTGCTGTGGGTTCCTGCTGCTTTTGCTATGAAAAGGCCCGCTTAGTGAGTTGCTGCCATGGGCATGGCATGGCACGAAGTGACCCAGGAGAGCCCTCGCCAGTCGAGCAGGTAGATTCTCCAGCAAAGTTACTCAGAGCGTGAGCTTTGGCATCAGTCTAACTTAGCTCAGCCGCTCACTTGCTTTCTGAGCCTCGGTTTTGTCACCTGAAGACTGGATTATTACAGTATCCTGTTGTGAAAATCAGTTAGGCAGTGCTTATTAAGTGCTTGACAGTACCTGGCGGGGAGTAAGGTTGGCTGCCATTATTTAATTAGGACTCCTCCTTGGCACACTTTCTTCACCACCGCGTTCTTTGTGCCTTCTCACCACCATCTTCTAGTCATGGCTCTCAGCCCTGAATGGGCATTAGAATCATGTCAGGAGATTTAAAACAGACTGCGGCCAAGTTCAATCAGAATCTCTGCAGGTGAGCCTCAGTCATCCATCTTTCTTGAGGTTCCACGGGTGATCCCAATGGACAGCCAACAGGAAGAACCACTGTTCTAGAAGCTTCCATGGCAGCTCCTTGGGGAAAACTTCAGAAATATGGCTTTCATCCCCTAAGGTCTGAGTAACTTGAGTTTCAGCTGCTCAATGATCTTTCTCCAATTTCACCTTAGCACAGGGTGGCCAGTTGGCGCATCCTGGAACATAATGGCGCCATGGGGCTAGGGAAGGCTGCTTTCCATGACAGGTGCGTGTCTGTATCTGGTTTCCCTTTCTCATGTGCTAGAGCTGGAATGGACAGGCTGGTCGGAAAGGCCTCACCAGCCCCCTCTGTTTCTGTCCGCTCCTTGCTTCCCATTGTGGGGGGATCCGCAAACGTAAGACCACGAATCCAGGAAATGTATATGGAACCATGGCAGGGACCTTGTGTTTGTGCCGGAGGGAGGGAGGCACTCAGGAATTTGCCCACTTTTAATATTTTTTTTTGTGATACTGGGGATTGAATCCAGGGGCATTCTACCTCTGAGCTACACCCCCAGCCCTATTTTTTATTCTTTATTTTGAAACAGGGTCTCACTAAGTTGTGGAGAGCCTCACTAAGTAGCTGAGGCTGGCCGTGAACCCAGATCCTCCGGACTCAGCCTCCCAAGTACTGGGATTACAAGCATGCGCCACCACACCCAGCTCACTTTCAATAAAATTTAAAGAAATGATTATAATCGGCTCCCTTTAGAAACAGGAATCTGAATAAAACACCAGTGCCACAAAAAATAAAATGGGAATGGTAGCACAACCCTCTGCATTGCGACTTTGTCTCTCTTCCCATCAACAGGTGGAGTCTATTCTCTTTAGACCTTGAATCTGGGTTTGGCTTGATTTCTCTGGCCAAAGAGGCATTAGAAACTGTGATGCAGGCAGTGACTTTATCATCTGGTGCCATTAGGTGCTTTTTTTATATTCTTATTCTTGCTCTCAGCTGTCAAGCTTCTGCTTCTTTCATTTTGTAAAATCTGCCTCCCGACCTACCTCCTACCTGCCCTCTGAGTCAACACATCACAAATCTGCTCTAGATTAGGTAGGCCTCTGATTTTTTGTGGTACTGGGGATTGAGCCCTATTTTATTTTTTTAGTTTGAAACAGGGTCTCACTAAGTTGCTGATGGTCTCGCTAAGTTGTAGAGACTAGCCTCAGACCTGTGACCCTCCTGTGCCAACCTCCCAAGTACTGGGATTGCAGGCGTGCGCCACCACACCCAGCTTCCCAAAAATATTCGAACTCCCAAAGTGACTGTAATTCCCACCAACCCCAGCACAAGAACGGCTTGCATTCATTCAACATTGGCCATGACCTGGTCAGCAGGTCAAGTTTGTTTGTATGAACTGCTTGCAACAAGCAGATGAAAAAGGATCTATCGCTAGCACAGTGCCCAAGCCACACAGTACACAAGTGGGAAAGTCAGAATTCAAACCCAGGCTCCATGAGCCCACTGCCTTGCTTGTACCCCGATACCCACTCTTCATCTGTGACTCTGACCTGGCCTCTGAATTCCTCTAATCAAGGGTCTCTCATCTCTCTTTTTTCTTTTTTTCTTTCTTTTTTGTACTGGGGATTGAACCCAGGGGCATTCTGCTTCTGAGATACACCCCCAGCCCTATTTTATTTTGTTTATTTTGAAACAGGGTCTCACTAAGTTGCAGAGGGCCACACTAAGTTGCTGAATCTGACCTCAAACCTGTGATCCTCCTGTCTCAGCCTCCCAAGTACTAGGATTATAGGCGTGCACAACCACGCTTGGCTATCTCTCGTCTTTAGAGTCTTACGCTGCTGTTGTAGATTCCCTCAAAGCAGAGCTTGAGACGATGGCTTTTAAGGTGATTTGTGGAGGAAGAGCTCCCTAGAGAAACTATAGGAGAGTAAGGGAAGTGGGAGGGGCAGGGGGACCTGGAGGAGAAGTGGTTTCCAAAGTCCAACCTCTGCCCAATCCCTTGGGGAGCTCCAGAGAGTGGACCCCATCCGTTTCTCCCACTCAGAGACAAGGAGGCTGGGCTCTTAGAGCCTCACCCCCATCAACCAGTCCTTTGCTCACATGTCAGGCTCCAATGGGAGAGAAGGCATAACGTGCCAGGCAGTTCATGATGGGTGAGCCATCGAGCCAGGGCGATGATCCAGAGAAAGGTGTAGCCAACACCCACAGTATCCGAGCAATGGGCGGACCCTCCTGGTAAAGGCAATCTCCAGTGCACCAACAGCATCTGCCACAGTCATTAATTTGAAAAACAGGGTGTGCAGGCCCCTCTTTATGCAGTCAAGCAAAACACATCTGCAGACCCTTTATATACAATCTGGGACTATTTTCACCCTTGGTAGCGGACATTCCCGGAATACAGGTCTGATGAATCAGTAAATTAAAGTCATTGTGCCCACTCCAAAGTTGCCCACCGCAAAGCTGCCCACCAACACCACCACCTTTTTCCTCTCCCAAGACTTGGACTGCATTGCATAGACTTCAGTAGACCTGTCTCTCTCTGTCTCTCTCTCTCTCTGTCTCTGTCTCTCTCTCTGTCTCTCTGTGTCACACACACACACACACACACACACACACACACACACACTCACACTCATCTATCCATCTTCGCATATCATGTGAACTCCATAAGCTCGTTCCTTGGGGTTTTATTTTGGCACAATACTGCTTGCCATAACAGGAGAAAAGGAAACAAGGATGGTGGGGTATGCGTGCGTGTGTATGTGTGTGTGTGTGTGTGTGTGTGTGTGTGTGTGTTTAATTTGGAGCACAAAAGATTGCACTGATCTTTACCTAAGAGTTAAAAATAAAACATAGAGGGCCACTGCTGAGCCCAAGCCAGCGTTGCGGATCAGCCCGTGTTTGACATCCACTCAATTCTGTCACATCCAAGGGGGGTGCTCCCTTCCCGGCCCTTCCGCTGATTCCTGGATAGGTGGGTCTAGGAACTGGAGCAATATTGATTTTCCTTGCTACATACTCTCTTAAAAATAACCGAATCTAATCCTGTTTGGGTCAGCATAGCTAGAAAATAATCATCTACACCTGAGGGCAAAGTGAAAATATGATCCAAAAAAAAAAAACTCTACCAAGGTTCTTTTTCTATTGTTTGGAGCCGGTTTTCCGATTTTAATAAGTTAAAGCCTTCGTTCTGGTAAAGGTTTCGCTGTCCCTAGTGGCTCAGCCTACCAGCAAGAAGGGCAGCGTGCGCTCTCTTCTCTGTTTGTTTCCAAAGAGACCTCTCACTTCCCACTTGTCCAGGTATCATCGTTGATTGAAGTGTTTTCCTCGGCTTTGCAGACACTCAGTAGCTTTATGGTTTTTCCTGTGCAGATATCCCCATGTACTCTTTTCACACGGCACAACATCCCCAGGGGTGCAAATGTTGGTTGAGAGAGTGCTATTATCTGTGCAGCAGTCCTGCAGAGGGTCCCCCCAGGTGCCTCTGCTGACCTGGGGTGATTTAATAAGTGCTCAGAATTGTCCTTTGCTGATTTTCGCTGTCCCTAGCTGGCAAGGCTGCAGTGTTAACCCCACATTAATTATCAGCTGTATCCTGAGCTGTCATGTTGCCATTCCCACCCATGGAGGCCCTTCAGTCTGGCTGTCCGTCAGGCGCAGCTGGGAAGACTGAAAACTCTCAGCTCCTGGGCCCTCCCTGAGAGGCACAAGAATCTTTATTGTAATAAGTTTCTCAGGAGATTTCCAGCACCCAACCCAACTGGGGTCCTCTGCCGGATAATGCCTCAGCCTAAGGGAAAGTCAACTACAGACATCTGGCCTGGAACGAGCCAAATGGAAGCTCATGAAAGATGAAAAGAGCTTTTCTACCCTTCTCCAAGGCCATCCCAGATGGGAGTGTGGGTGCAGAATAGCCAAAGTACCCTGCAACTGTTCAGCTGTTCTCCTTCACCCATCCACCCACACACCTACCCATCTACCCATCCACCCATCCACCCATCCACCCATCCATCCATTCTATCAAACGTCTACTGAGCTCATGCTCTGTGTATTAGACCTTGTGCTAAGGGACTGTAAATAGGAAACACACAGGATCCTGCCCTTCAAGAGCTCACAGTTCTGTAGAGTAATAAGACCACTCATGAATAGTGCTTTATTCATAGATCCAAAAGCTTGAAACAGTCCACCAACAAGAAGATAGATAAGCATCCATACTGCTCAGTCTAAAAAAAAAAAGACTACTGTTCCATGTAATAACATGATAAATTTCAAAAACATTATGCTGAGTGGAAGAAGTCATACATGAAATAGGATATATTTCTGATTCCATTTCTATGAAACTGTAGGCAAACCTAACCAGCAGTGGCCTAAAACAGATGAGTGTTTATACAAGGGTACTTTTTAGGATGCTCAAAGCATTCCTTATTAATATGATGGTAGTTACCCAGGTATATATATTTATCTGTTTGTGTTTGTGGTGCTGGGGATTAAACCCAGGGTCATTCTACATCTGAGCTACACCCCTGGCCCTTTTTATTTTTTTATTTTGAAACAGGGTCTCACTCAGATGCTGAAGCTGTCCTTGAACCTGCAATCTTCCTGTCTCAGTCTCTCAAGTACTGGGATTACAGTCATGTGCCACCATGCCCAGCTGATCTATCTATCTATCTATCTATCTATCTTCTATTTATCTATCTTTGTAAAAATTCATCAAACTGTATGCTTATGAGTGCAATTTGTATGTAAATTATTCCTCAGTAAATTGCTTCATTAACACTCAATATGGCAAAAATTACGAAGGAAGTGACACTCTAGGACCTGGTAGACATGTGGACAGTATCTTAAAATATGTGCAGATGGAATGCTGTGACACTTCACAGGGAGGGGGCATTTCTTCCAAGCGAAAGTGGGACCATAGTGGGAACTTCATATCGTACATGACATTTCTGCTAAAGTCCATATGAAACAGAATGAATATATAAGTGAAATTGGGTTATAATTAATATCAAGGACTTGAGATGAGAGGGTAAGGGGTGACGAGTCCAGAAAAAGTCACATGTGCCTTGGCTTGATGGGTATAGGAAGAATAGGGGTGACCTCACCACCTTGGCCTTGGCGACCTCCAAAGGCATTTCTCCCATCCAAGTACTAACCTGGCCCAACCCTCCTTATCTCCCGAGATCAGATGAGATCAGGAGCTATGTTCAGGGTGGTATGGCCCTAGACCTCCAAAGGCCTTTCTAATCAGTGAGATCTGGACATATGGATTTCAGTACCAGCTGGTGCAGCCCCCAGTTTTCCCCTGCTCAGAGAACTTTAATGGCAGCAAAACTCACCAGTGGGACCAGAACTAGGATGTGACGAGCAAGGCATCAAGGACACAGTGTTACAGGAGGCAAGGTCATGCAAAAAGGCTGAGCCTGCACTTCCACCGCCCTGATGAGGAGTCCTTTGCTTTCTTCACCTTGGTCCTGGCCCTAGTCATCTGGGAGCAGATCCCTCATTCATTCATGGCCAGGCCTGACTGTGTAGTCCAGGCCAGGTGCTGTGACAGATACCCTATATGATACAAGTTCACAGTCTAGAAGGGATGAGAAAGACAAGTATGAGAAGAGAAGCCCAGAGGCCTGTCGCTACTCGGAGGACAGATACTGGACCCAGACTGGAATAGTTGGTCAGAAATCTTTAGGAGCAGGTGAAACCTTAGCTATGATTTGAAGAAGGCAAGTCCAAGGGAGGGTATAGCATGGTCCTCCTAGATCTGCCTGGTCTAAGATTTGGAGCTTGGCCTGCAAAAGCAAGAGCCCACCAGGCACCAATTTGCAAAAGCTGATGTGCACCTGGGTCACCCCTGATCTCCCCTGCTTTTGTAGGTTTGTGACATGGCCAAAAAAGCCCTACAGTGCCCCCATGTCCCAGTTAGAGTCGATCCCAGCAACCTCAGTGTCTGCCAGCTCGCCAGCAGTGCCAGCTACAGTAGAGTCCTCGGAGACGGATTTAAGTAATTCTATTAGGTAAGTGCAAACGCAAAACCAGCCTGGGTTGTTCTTTAACAGCTTCCTTTTCTCTAATCTGCTTACATTCTCAATACCCACTCCTCATTTACTCATTCAGCCATTCACTGGTCAACGTTCAGTGAGTGCCTTCTGTGTGTGAGGCCCCCGGTTAGTCTCCAGGATGGGGAACTGAGGGTCATCTCTGCCCTCAGTCCTGACCCCCAGGGAACTGAGCCCTTCCTTCACATGGCCCTCTCCGTAGAGCCATGATTTTTCAACCAGGATTGGGTCCAGGTTAGCAAGCACAAAAGGATATGATATGCCACCAAATGTTATATCCTCACAATAAAATGCTTCAATAAATTATGAAAAAAATTCTTTTTTTTTGGTGGTACTAGGGATTGAACCCAGGGGCATTTAACCTCTGAGCTACACCTCCAGCCATATTTTTTTTTATTTTGAAGCAGGGTCTCACTAAGTTGCTGAGGCTGGTCTTGAACCTGTGATCCTCCTGTCTCAGCCTCCCAAGTACTGGGATTACAGGTGTGCGCCACCATGCCCGGCTATATTATGAAATTTAACATGGAGCACTGAGGACACATTCACATTGTCTGAAGAATTGCTAGAGTTTCCCAGAACTTTTTGTAAGTCCAGTGTGTGTTCCATACTTCTGGAAAGAAGGATTGGGCCCTATGCAAAAATGACCAATTTTATAGTGTAGACTGCATGTTTGGGGACAGAGGGAAACTGAGCACTGTCCAATGACTTCTTTAGAAAAGGGTCCCTTGAACCGGGAGTGGTGGCGCACGCTTGTAAACCCAGTACTTGGAAGGCTGAAACAGGAGGACCGGGGTTCACGGCCAGCCTCAGCTACCTAGTGAGGCCCTCCACAACTTAGCAAGACCCTGTTTCAAAATAAAAGATTAAAAAATAGGGCTGGGGGTGTAGCTCGGAGGTAAAATGCCCCTGGGTTCAATCCCCAGTACCGCAAAAAAAAAAAGAAAAGGGTTCCTTGAATGAGACCTTCCCCTTTCTCTTTGGGGTGGGGAATGGGAGAAGAGGAAGACAGTGGAGGAGGATGCAGCTGAGACTATGTGGGGCTGGCTGCCCAGTGAGTGATCCTCTCCGTTTTATTAAACTCCCCAGGACTATCCTTATGGATGAAGATGTGGGGCCTGATGACAGAGAACTCAGGAAAACCAGAGCCTCCACCGCCCTCTCAGATGTACGGTTGGTTCCTTTGCCCTGGGGACAGTTGGGGAACAGAGGGTCCTTCCCATAAAACAAAGGCAGAACCGGTAGGAGGGTGGCAAGTGCAACACTGGAGTTGAGCTGGGATGATGCCGAAGAGTTTTATTCAGACCACTTCCCAACCAGACCTCCCCAGAGGCGAGACCCCAAGTGTGAGTCCAGGACACCCATCTCTAAAATGGAAAAGCCAGGTATCTCCAAACCTGGGTGATCTTGGGCTAGATAAAGGCTACTAAAGGAGCACGATTTTTCTCAGTATTTCCATGGTAAAGACAAAGGGGAGATCAAGAGAATTTAAAAATGCATACCCTGAAATTCTCCCTCTGGAAAGATGGCTTAAGGAAACCATCAGAGACACAAATATTTGCATACAAAAATGTTTGTTGCAGTGCCAGCCAATGCCAGTCATAATGCCCTGCAGGGGAGGTGAGAGAGTGAGGTGGGAGCTGGGGGAGCTCACCGAGTGCTGTGTGCACGTATGCTACTATCACTCTGAACTTCATCATGATGTATGATTACAATGCTCCAATGAGGGAAAAAAAGAAATAGCAAAAAAAATAATAATGAAAAATAAATTACCATATGTCCATGATGACATGTAGTCTTTTAAAATAGTGTTTGTATCAGTCATGGTGAAGAGCAGCCATGAGCAGGCATTCTATTTGGTAAGTAGGAATATAAATTGGCATAAGCTCTGTGACATACAACTTGGCAAGTATATCAGAATTTAAAACACAGAGCTCCTCTTCTAGAAAAGTATTCTCCAAATATGCTTCTGTGTTTACATAAAGGCGTGTAACTCTCCTGTATGCTACAGCTTTGTTTGTAAAAGCAATAAAAAAAATTGGAAACAACTTAATTCCACCAATAGGAGATTAAGCCCTTTTAAAAATGAGAACATTCTCTATACACTAATTTGGTGCAATCTCTAATATATTAGGTAAAAAAATGCTAGGTACAAAACAAGGTACATAGTGTACTACCATTAGGGTCAAGAAAAAAAGTATATAGAAAAAACACTTGTTGAACAGTTATATACCTTGCACTATTGTAAACATTTTTTTTTTTTTTTTTGCGGTACCGGGGATTGAACGCAGGGGCGTTCTACCTCCGCACTACGCCCCCGGCCCTAGTTTTTTTTTTTTATACTTTATTTTGAAACCAGGTCTCACGAAGTTGCAGAGGGCCTCACTAAGTAGAGAGAGAGAGAGAGAGAGACAGGGAGAGAGAGAGAGAGAGAGAGACAGGGAGAGAGAGAACGTGCGCATGCGCGCGCGTGCACAAACTGAGTCTGGCCGCGAACCCGGACTCTCCGGTCTCTGCCTCCCAAAGTACTGGGATTACAAGCGTGCGCCACCACACCCGGCCGTTCTCTAAACATTTTTTTAACGTTAACTCTTTTACTTTTCTGGACAACTCTGCTAGGTGGGTACTATTATCTTTTCCCACTTTATCAATGAGGAGGGACACGTCCGTCAAGCTGTGGAGCTAGCAGTCTGACTTGCTCATAACCACTATATTATGTTATCTCTCAAATAGTAGCATAAATATATTTGCTTATGCATGGAATATCTCTGGACTGCAAACTTCATGGGGGGTGTGGCTTGGAGGTAGAATGCCCCTGGGTTCGTTCCCCAGTACCAAAATTAATTAATTAATTAATTAAATAAGACAATGGTTACCTGGTGAGGGGGAACTGGAGAACTGGGAAATAGGGATGGGAGGTTTATTATTTTTTTACAATATACTCTTTTGAATTTTTAAATGTGTATCACATATGTGCATCAACTGATTTTTAATATTGTAAATGATGCTTGTAAATAATATTCAGTTACATGGGAAGGTGGCACTCATAATGCCAATTAAAAAATCAGAATACAAATATAGGTGTATATACATATCCATACACAGTATATAGACACAGTATATAGACACACATATACATTTATAGGACAGGCTATTGATTGATTTTTATTTCTTTCTTGGATGCCTCTATGTTTTTCAAATTTTTTAGAATAAATGTGTGTGAGTCTATACAATACTGTCTTTTAAATATTCATTCTTTTTTTCTATTTTCAAAGATGTTTGTCATAGGAAATTAAGAATACAGAAAAGTTAAGGCAAAAAAAATCCTCAAAATCTCACCGTTCATAGAAAAATACTACTGAAATTTTTAGTGAACAACCTCCCAGATATCTGTTTGATATGCAAATCTCAGAATGAATTAACACCCACTCACACCTTCAGACACATGAAGCCTCTGTAATTTTATATGAACGGAGCTACTTTTCCACTCAATAATATGTTGTGCACATCATTTCTGGTCCATAAGTATACACTGTGCCATCTTCCATGGATGGAAGTACCACGCACGCTTTATTTAAAGTGACCCCCTCTTGAGGGGCAGTTGGTTTGCTTCCAGAGTTTTGCTACTAGAATGCCGCAGTAAACATCTTTATATGTGCGTTTTGGACATCATCCAATTATCTCCCTGGGGAAAAAATGAGCTATTTTTATAATCATATACAACATATTTCCTTTTTCTGTCAGTGATGGGGAGGCCCATGGCAATGATCCATTAGGAATGTTTGCTAGCTTTTCCTCACATCTTTGATTTCTAGGGGATGAAGAATAGTTCTGGAACAGAAAGAAGCCAGAGCCAGGTGGATTTACAGGAATCCCTGTGGCTCTCTGGACAGGAGGAGATGCTTTCCATTGGGATAGAAGAAGTAAGTCATGCCTCCTGGGTCCTGAAGTCATCTGGTCCTGACTTTTCTAACTGAGCACCTACCATCTTGCCGGAGCACTGTCCCCCCCAGACTGTCCTGTGTTCAGGGGGCTGGGCTAGTCACCTCTTACAGAGTCAAACAAGTTAAAAGTTAGAAATTCTCTGTCAACCAGCATGACTTTAACTTATACTCTGCAGGCTGTCATCCTAATCGCTGTCCCTCACGTAGGATAACTTTCTCTGCAGGTGTTTGACATCCTGCCCCTCTACGGAGTCCTGCGACCACACAGCCACCACCAGGTATCCTTCACCTTCTATGGACACTGCGACATCATTGCAAAGGCCAAAGCTATGTGTGAAGTGGAAGGAGGGCCCACCTATGAAATAATACTGAAGGGAGAGGCCTCCCTGGTCAACTATTCCTTCGATACCAAGGATATTAACTTTGGGCTACAGGTACTGCAAACCACTGGGTGGAGATTCGTTGATTTTGCCTTCAACATCAGTCATAGTCATTGTCCTCAAATCCCTCCCGAACCCCTGATCATCATAGCTTCTCCATCACCCTTGTCCTCGATCCCTAATCTGCTTTCCTGACCCTGATCGTTCTCCTGCTGCCAAACATTTTTACTTCCTTTTTTGCCATCTCCTGAAATACATCACATGAGAACACTCAAGTTTCAATCCAGAAGTCTGTACCAACACCTCCATTTCTTTCATTAGCGCTATCGTGTTCTTACACCCTTCAGTTGACAATCCCCAAGGCTTTTCATCTGCCAGTTTTCCCCTCCTTTGCCACTGTGGTCACACTACTAGGTCTCATCAGCCATGCCTAAATTGTTGCAGCAGCTCTTCCCGCCCTGCATCGTGCACACAGATCCATCTGCTCAAGTGCAGGTTCTGATTCAGTAGGTCCAGGGTTGGCCTGCGAATCTGCATTTCAAACAAGTTCCCAGATGATACCAATGCTGCTGGTCTATTGCAAGCAAGGCGTTACGATGCATTCATCGCTTCTACCACTAACCTGCCCAAACATCATTGCCAGATAAAGTCCCCCAAAATTGCATTTTTATCACATCTGTCTGTGACCAGCTAATCCCAGCAGCATTTGGGGAAGCAGCCTAGTGTTGAGAAACAAGCATGATGTTATATTCTGTTTTGCTTCCTACTACCCTAGGCACGCCGTCTCACCTCTCCAAGCCTCAATATATCTCCTCCTTAAGATGGGAATGGGTAGCAAATGCCTACCTCACCATGAGGTTGTGTTTACATAAGTGAAGTATCTGACCGAGCTGTGCCTGGGTCAGTTGGCCTTATGAGGCCTTATGATCATCATGGGTTCCTTTCTCTGTCACCCAGGGGATCAGGGCTGGCTTCCTCCACTTGGGTGACAGTATCTAAGCCCTTCTATTAACTGATGCTCCCTACACAGAAATGTCATTGCTCATAATTCCCCACCATATCCTGTTCATTTAATTGTGGCCAAGCTGGCTTACCCACTGGCCCTAGTGTACCCCAGCCCTTCCCACATCCATGCTTTGTCACACATTACCCCTTCCTCCTCTACTCTGCCAACCTGTGCATCCTGGAAGACCAGCTCAGCTCCATTCCATAGTTACCTTCTCTTTGCCGTAATATAATGTACTTTCTAATTTTTTTGTTTGGCGATAATGAGTTAATTCTGTCTGTGCAGCTTATCTCCCCAGATAGATTTTGTGTTATACACTCAGAGACCACATCTCCAACCAAACTTGAACGAGGATTGGTCCCCTATTAATAGCTACTACATGTATAATTATTTAATTATGTGTGTTTTTAGATTAAAGATTGTGCCTAAAATTGAATTCACCCAACACCGATTAAGATCTTCTCCATTATGTTGACCAAATAGAATTCTTGACCAGATAGAATCCGTCCCTTATCTTCAGGATCCTCTGGGCAGTTGGTTTTGGCTCATCTCTGAGTATATTCTTTTTGTGTGTGTGTGGGGGGGGGTACTGGGGATTGAACCCAGGGGCATTCTACCTCCAAGCTACACCCCTAGCCCTATTTTTTGTTCTTTATTTTGAAACAGGGTCTCACTAAGTTGCGGGGAACCTCACAAAGTAGGTGAGGCTGGCTGGGAACCCGGATCCTCCAGTCTCAGCCTCCCAAGTACTGGGATTACAAGCGTGTGCCACCACACCTGGTTTTTTCCTTATTTTTTTTAGTATACTTTTATTGGTGCATTGCAATTTTACATTATCATGAGGATCAGAATGATAGAAACAATGCACACAGCACCTGGTGCATTCCATACAGCTAGTTGTTGCCGTAGCTTGTTCTAAGGACCCCTGAAGTTGCCTTGGTTTGTGGTTATTAGGCCTACCATACCAGCTGGTAAATTATGTTGGCAATATCCCAGGAAAAAGAAGACTGGCCTATTATCCCCATGGCTTCCTAAATAAATGTGAAAATTCATTCCAGAACATTCCAAACTCTGATCTTACATTTTTCTTATAGGATAGAATCCAGAAGGCAAATCTTAGCATAGCAAGCTTACTTCAGGATTCCCTAATGAAATTGAGGCACAGAGATTAGTCTCACTCCTACAGCCATAGCTAAACTAAACTGGCAATCAGAGGAACTAGGATCCAGGTGTCCGCAGGCTACTGGTCCTCCTGCCCCAGGCGGCACGTTTGCGATGCTGAAATGTGGATCAGCCAGAGTCTGTCTCAGGAAAAGTAGGGCCTGTGTCAGTGAGGCATGTCTGTTGATTCCCCTTCTATTGGGGGTGCTCCGGCGGATGCTGCCTGCCCTGTAGTCTTGCCACGGAGGGTTGCTGCTTTAAGGCAGCTTCCTGAATACTACTCCGTGGTTCCAGTCACGGAAGGTCGCTGCACCAGATAGCTTCCTGAAGATTGTTCTGTGGTTCCTGCCACGGAAGATCGCTGCACCAGGCAGCTTCCTGATCAAGAGTCTTCTCGCATAAAATGACACAAAGTCTGATATAACAATTTGCAGAATAATTACATTTAATAATCTGGGGGGGTCGGGGAGGAGATAGAGATGGCAAATTCTCCCATCCATCTGTAGCCAGCACCTTGCTTTTATAGAAACTTTAGACAAAACATCATAAAGGTTAATCAAACACAGAAATCAACAATTGTCACGGGTTACAGTAAAGAAGGTCAGTGAGGCAGGCATGTGACAAGCTTAGGGGAAGGAGGGATTAACCATTACTGGGTGGAGACAACATCAAAGACCGTACCTTGAAGATTACACCAGGTCCTTGGAATGTCCACTTGTGGACAAATCCCACCCAGCCAAATACCGTGTATCCAAACTGAGCTGGTCCAGGATGATGATCTCAGTGTGTGTTCCAAGATGGCCCTCGACACCCTTCCTCCAGTGACAGCAGCATCCAGGGTGGGTGATGGAGGAATTAGTCTTCTCTTCTTCTCCTCTCAAGCTCTTCGACCACATCACAGAGCGCGAAATCACACTGAAGAATACCGGCAAAGTCGGCTTCCAGTTCAAGGTTCTCACTGACCCCCAGTCTTCACCGGACAACCTTCTCCCTGGGGTGCCGCTAATTCTGCCTCTCTCGGTGAGCAATGGGTGGGGCCCCATATTCCAGCCTACAAGCCACACCCAGATGTAGGTGAGCTTTCAAGGCCAGGATTCGGAGTGTGAATTTTTAAATTTAAAGCCAAAGAACTGATAGGCATGTACCACCACCAGCAATTCCATTACTTGGGAGGCTGAGACTGGAGGATCACAGGTTCAAGGCTAGCCTCAGTAACTTAGAGAGACCCTCAGCAACTTACCAAGACCCTGTTTCAAAAAAATAAAAAGGGCTGGGGGTATAGCTTGGAGGCAGACTGTCCCTGGGTTCAATGCCCAGTATTGAAAATAAATAAAAATAAAGAACTCTCAGAAGGAAGAAAGAAAAATAAATACAGGCTACCTATGTATTAAATAAGTATTTATTGAGTTCTGCATTATCCGGTTTCCAGGCATGCGAAGTACATCAGTGAACCAGACAGATACGACCTATGATTTTTTTTCATGATGCTAATTTTATTTTCAATGATGTCTTCACATTTCCCTTCTAATTCCTGAGGGTTTCTTCTCCAGTGTCTACACCAGATAAAAATGACTTTTCATTAGCAGATATGAAAACATCAGTAGATGCAATGAGTCAAGCTGGTTTTAGAAACAAATGGGGAGGAGGTTCCTTGTTCATATATGTGGATCTGCCAGTTTCAAGGAACTTTACTTGGATTTTTCTCATTATGAAAATAACACATAATTGTTACAGAAAAGCTGGAATATATTAAAAAGGCTAAAGAATAAATGTATAATTATTCATAATCTTCTGAAGATTACCACAGATAATGAGTACTATCATATTCGATAAGAGTCTGTTCTTCCCCTAAATTTATTGCTAATCTTCCTACTCATCATTGATTTGTTTATCTGTCCCTACATTAATCCTAAATTATTTTCATTGCTATAACTTTAAAATACATCTTAGTATTTGTTAGGTCAGTCCCCTTCTTCTTTTTCCAATCTGTCTTAACTATCCTTTTGAAAAAGGCTCAAAAAGTTAAGAAAAATCTTTTCTCTAATGTTTTGTTTCTCTAACTTCCTAAAATCAATGCCTACTTTTCTTTATTAATTAATAACAAAAAATTTAAGACTATTTTCCTGAGTATCCCTTTATCCTCAACCATCAATTTTAAGAAAATGACAGATAAAAAAGTAAAAGTCAATTTTGTATATTTTATACAAGTGAGTATCATAATTTTCATTATTTTCTAAGTTCTCTAAAATTACAGTTGTATTTACAAGTATACTTTTAAAGTATTTGTTTATTTGTGGGGGATACTGGGGATTGAATCCAGAAGCACTCTACCTCAAAGCTATACCCCAGTCCTATTTTTTATTTTTTGTTTTGAAAAGGGTTTCCCTAGGTTGCTGAGAGTCTCTCTAAGTTGCTGAGGCTGGTCTTGAACCTGCGATCCTCCTATCTCAGCCTTCCAAGTACTGGGATTACAGGCATGCACCATCATGCTCGGCTTATTTATTTTTTTCCCAAATGATTAATATTTTGTTTTTGTTATTTAAACTCCAGGACACTGCTCAGAAAGAACTTCTCTATGGGGAAACAAAAGAATTTTGTAGATTGCCCAAGGGTGAGGTGAGAAGAGAGAACGAGGGTGTGAAGATGAACCCTAGAGACCCAAAACATGACACACTTTGAAATTTGACTCCATATTGTGGCCCCTTATACACATGCACATTCCATAAAATGTGTGGGAGAAAAGCATATTTTTCCCCCACAGTTTGCTATTAGTAACAATCCTAATTTGAAGTTTTCCCCCTGTGTCTCCTGGTCCACAGGTGGAAGAGTTCTTCAAGGAAATTTTTCCAGGAGTAGAATTTCTGGGTCATGGGCTGTGTGTGTGTTCAACTCTAAGATGGTGTGAAAGTGTTTTTCCCAGTGTTTATTCCCCACCAGAGGTGGATAAGAGTCTCTCATGATATACATTCTCACCAAAACTTGGTAGATTTTACCAACTTGTAGTTTAAAATTGTTTTTACTATGATCTTAGTTTGCATTTCCCTAATGACTGAGGGGGGTAGCATTTTTTGCTCTTTTTATTTGCTCCCCATATTTCCTCTTTTATGAAATGTCTGATCATATGTGTTGCCTATTTAGCTATTGTTTTCTTGTTGTTTTCTCACAGCCTCATAGGAATGGATCTTGGGGGGAGGTGTGTGGGTGGAGAACAACCAGCACAACTGGCTTCCGGGAATTATCTAGTCCATCCCACCTCCAGAAGGGGAAGTCCATTTGTAAATTTAAAAGTTCTCACTGGTCTTTCTACTGCCTAGGGTTTTATCAATTCATGTGACGAGCAGGTGTTGAAGGTTTACTACTTACCTGGAATCCCTGAGGTCTTTCAAAGGAGCTTCCAGATACAGATCGCACACCTGGACCCAGAAAATATCACTCTCAGCGGAGAGGGTATCTTTCCCCGTATCTGCCTGGATCTCCCCAGAGACATCCGAGGTACTACTGCTCCTTACAGTATTTCCCCTCAGGACAAAAGATACATTTTAGTTTTGCTTCTTTGAAGGTTGGTTAGTGACTACTCCTCTGTTTGCTTGACAGTCCCCTTTCTGTGTTATTCCTCAATTGCCAAAGACTGGGGGGGGGGGCAAAAGTTGAATTTAACTTGGTGACCTGAGTTTAATGAGACAAGATATTGCCTGTGGCAGTCCCAGACTAAGACCCCCTGGACAATTTTTCCATCACTGAATTGCTTATAGAGAGATCAGAAAATTTAACCTCCAAAGGCACGGAGGACCAGTACGTGTTCCTTCCAGCCACAATCTCTCCCCGAGTCTCCTTTCCCAATAACATGCTCACTGATGTTTTCTTGAATAAGAAATGAGGGCTAATGTAGTGCCAGGTATAGAATTCTCAACATATAAGCTGTATGGGAAGGTAGCCACAGCCTCTGACCCCTTATTTTGGTATTGCATGGTTTGAAGGCTAAATTAGATATTATTAGTCGTCTGCCACACCTGCCTAGCCAAGGTTTTTCTGGTCACATGTGGCCCCCAGAATCATCCTTTTGTACAAGACTGATATTTCTGTCTTGGTACATCCTCAAACTCAGCTGAATAGCCCTTTTAGCCATAGACTCTCTCTGGCTCTTTCTTCCTGACATGGGATCCAGGACCAAGGGTCAAGAGAAGCCTCTTTTTGTGAGCCCATCCTTGAGTTCTTTGAAATCTACTTTTCCCTACAAAGCTTCAAACTAAGTCTTTATTCCCCAGCCTTCCTCCTACCCCATTCCCTACAGTCGCTAACTTACCAGTTCACGATCATCCATTGAATTCTAAATGTCTGCTCCCTAAAAATATGAACATAAATGTTAATAAAGCTAGGACCACATTATCTAGTGTTCCAGCCAGAAGAGGGTAACTCCAGCTCCCCACATATAGTTGTCCCTCAGTATCCAGAGAGTATTGGCTCCAGGACCTCCCTCAGATGCTGAAATCCACGGATGCTCAAGTCTTACATAAAATGGTACAGTGTTTGCATATAACTTCACACACTCTCCCATATAAGTCATCTCTAGTTTTCTTATAATACCTAAGGAATGTAAGTGCTGTGTAGATGGTTGTTGTACTGTATTTTTAGGTGGATAATGCCAATAAAAAAGGTCTGTACATGTTCAGTAAAGAATGCAACTTCTTCGATTTTTTTTATAGTACTGAGATTGAACCCAGGGGCATTCTACCTCCGAGCTACACCCCAGCCCTATTTTTTTATTCTTTATTTTGAAACTGGGCCTCACTAAGTTGCGGAGGGCCTTACTAGATAGCTGAGGCTGGCTGCGAACCCGGATCCTCCAGTCTCAGCCTCCCAAGTACTGGGATTACAAGCATGTGCCACCATGCCCAGCTCTTCAAATGTTTTTGATCCATAGTTATTTGAATCTGCAGAAGCAGAACCTGCAGATACCAAGCTGACTGTAACTGTCAGGAAGTAAAGCCTTTGCCACTGGTTGAAAACTGTGACCCACCTGGCTTCATCAGGGTAGTAGAACATGGTTTGGCCAATGAGGGCTTTAAAATAATTGAAATTTGAATGTCATACTTTGGTCTTATGTGCTGCAGTTAACTACGTTCTGAGCATCTCCTTTCATTTTACAGTAGGCATTTTAATTATTTATTTATCTTGCGCCTCAAAGCATTTGAATTTGCCCTGACTAATAGTAAATTTGGGAATCTAAAATCTCTCCACCCATTGCCTACCTCCCTCATTCAGAATATTGGGGCTTATTTAAATTTAGTCAAAGGAAAATGACCTCATTCTTTTTATTAACTGAGATACAGTAAACATGAAAAGTGACTTGAGTGACCAACTGTCCCAGTCTTCCAGCACCGAGGGGCTTCCAGAGTGTAGGGATTGTAGTGCTAGAACCAGGAAAGTCCCAAGCAAGCCTGTTACTGCCTTCAAGTTCTTGAGAACCAGCTAGTAAGTCACTTAAGTACAAGCTCATTAAACTCCATGAATTGTCAGGTACAAATGCAACTTGCTCACAGATTACTTCACCCTCTGAAGTAGAGAAAACATGGTAAGTATCAAAAAGTTTGCTTTCCTTCCTACTGCAGCCTGAGCTGAGAATCTGTGTCTGGGACATAAGTCATATTTTTCTGACCATCCCGATTCCCTTCTCCTTCCAACTTCCACAGGCAATGAAAAGTATGAAATCTTCTTGGATCAGGCCAAAAAAAACATAGAAAAAGAATACAAATTTGAAACTGTCAATCACTTTGACATAATAACTGAGGAAGTACCTGAGGAAGAATCTGCTGAGGTGAGACTAGCCTCGCCCTCCACGGGAAGGGCGTACAGGAGGATAGTACTGTGTGTGCACAGGCCCAGGGGCAAGAAGGACATGGTGTCTCCTAGGAACAGAAAAGAGATAGATACAACTAATGCAAAGAAGCAGTGGGACGGGTAGGAAGGTGAGACTCTAGGAGTCTTTACTGGGTTTTTTGTCTGGATGACCTATCTATTGGTAAGATAAGTGCATTGAAATTACCCAGTATTTTCATACTGGGGTCTATCTGAGTCTTTATATCAAGGAGTGTTTGTTTTATGTGAGTAGGTGCACCCTACATGTTCCGATCAACATTCTTACAGCTATAATCTAAAAGATTGACCACGTAACTTAGAGGGAAAAAGATATATTTTCTTATGGTTTCGGATTCAGTCCATGTGACCAGGGACCGCAGATCTCAGGGCATGGCGGCGGGAGGCAGAGAGAGGGAGAGCACATGGGCTGTGTCCTCGCATCATGGAGGCCAGAAGCAAGAGAGAGAGCAGGGGGAGGAGGAGCCATATATAATATCCAAGGCTGCATCCCCCAGCATCCTCCCCCTCCAGCCACACCCTACTGGCCCAGGGCACAACCCAGATAAATCCATTACAATGGATTTATCCACTGCTGGGATGACAAGACTCAATTACATCAACTCCCAACATTAACAAATGAGCTCTTTAGGGGACATTTTATATCTAACTATAACACGATGTTACAGACCCTTCCTGGCAGAGGTGCTCTCTCTCCCTAGGCACCGTGCCTCCTGTAAGTGTCCTATACTGTGCTCCACTCCCCCTACCTCCCAGTGTGGAGGCTGGAGGGGGAGACCCAGTGGCCTTCAGCTCATAGGTTTCCAGTTCACAGCTTACTCAGCCAGCCCACTTCAAAGGTATTCCCTGTGGTATTATCAACTAGGATGTCTAGTTGGCATGAAGCTGTAGAGATTGAGTTGCCCCAAAACTGTAAGCTTAGACCTGGATGCTGCAAGATGGCAGCTCAACACACTTCCCCACCAGCAAATTGAGAAGAGGGGAACACTTCTTAGTGGCTCCTGCCCCAGCTTAACTCAGTCTGACTTTCTCTTCTGCTGCTGTTTCTGAAGTAAGCCTCGTTCAGCTTTGCTTCTCTCTCTCTCCCTCTGTTGGTGTCCCTCCCCTTAGACCTGCTCTGTTGGTGCTGGCTCCAGGTTAACCAATTCTTTCCTGCTTTGTGTCCCAGTAACAAGAATCCCTGAGCCCCTCCAAGCTGCTGACCTTCCAGTATTATGAGTCAGTACATACCCTCTGTCACCTGTCTCTTTGATCAGCTGTTTTCTCATTTCTTTGATTCCAACCTGTGGAGGAGGCTGCCTCATCTCCGCCATCTTGGATGTCCTGTATATGTGTCTTTAAAAGATCCTTCTAGTTGCTTTGTAGAGCTTTAAGGGGACAAGGGTTGAGGGGATGAGAGTAAATATGAGGAGGATGGGATTTTTTGTTTTTAAAGCTGGTGAAGTAGTTTGAGGCAAGAGATGGTGGTGGTATAAACAATGGTAATGATGGGGAAGGGAGAATTGGGTGGTTTGAGGACTATTCCAGAAATGGAATAGTCAAGGATTAGGGACTAACTGGATGCAGAGTGAAGTTGGCATGACCTCTAGGTGTCTTGCTTAGATGACAAGGTAAAGAAGGAAGCACTGGGATAGGTAACTCAGGAAAAGAAGCAAGTTTTGGGGGGAAGGGGAAAAGAGTATGAATTCAGATGTCCCATTACTGAGCATGAGATTTCTGTGCATTATACAGGAGGGAGTCGGAGCCACTGCTGGGAGCCTAGGGGTGAGAAAAGTGTTGGAGAAAGTGATTTGAGAGTCATCATTTGTCACTGTAATCAGGAAACTGAAATTCTCTAGGAAGTGTATGGAGTGAGCAGGGAAGAGGGGTGGATTCAGAATGGACAGCCCTCCTGAAATAGACAGGTGGAAGTACATCAAGAATGGAGCCCTCAAGGCTGGGCACAGCGGTGCACACCTATGATCCCAGCCTCACTGCCTTCCCAGACTGCTCCCCATTAAAGCTTAGGACAGTTGTCCCTGGTGGGTATGGTTTCTTGGAAATTGACGGCACCTGGGGAGCCGAGCTGGCCCTCCTGGGTAAGGCAGGGTTGACCACTGGTAACTCCGGTGCCATACCTGGGGTTGGCTTTGCTATTATGCAATCCAGATAACTGGGAACACTGTCCTCAGTCATGCTCCTCTCTGCTTGTCACCTCTCCTGTCTTCACTCCCCGTTGTCTTATTGTGGATCATGTCACACATTAACCTTCCTGCTGGGCCCTGAATTAAGGTTTGACCCTTCTCAAAGAGTATTTCTCAAATTTTTTCACTATCACCCCCCAAAAATCAATTGTAGACATTTTTTCCTAATGTCCCCAGTGAAATCTTTTGATTATATATAAAATGAAATCCTCTTTGAATAGTTTGATTTTTAAACTATTTATTTATTTATTTATTTATTTATTTATTTATTTATTTATTTTGTGGTACTAAGGATTGAACCCAGGAGCATTCTACCTCTCAGCTACACCCCCAGCCCTATTTTTTTATTCTTTATTTTGAAACAGGGTCTCACTAAGTTGCAGAAGGCCTCACTAAGGAGCAGAGGCTGGCTGCTAACCTGTGATCCTCCAGTCTTAGCCTCCCAAGTACTGGGATTACAAGCATGCGCCACCACGCCCAGCAACTTTTTATTTTTATTTTTAAATAATTGTAGACTCAAGGGGAATGACAAAAAAGGAAAAAAAGTGTTTCTCAGTGGTAACACCTTACATATCTATGGTAGAATAGTAACACCAGAAACAGATCAAATAATGTTTTGTGCATATATGATTATAATACTATGAATCTCACTATCATGTATATTTACAATATATGAATAAAAATTAATAAAAAAGAATAGTAACACCAGGAAATTGATATTGGTACAAGCCACAGAGCTTATTCACATTTCACCAATTTTACGTGTGTGTGTGTGTGTGTGTGTGTAATTCTATGCAATTATATCACCTGGGTAGATTTATTTAACCATCACCATAATTAAAATACAGAACTATTCCTTCCCCACAAGGAGTGCTTGTGCTTTTGGGGGAAATAAAATTTAAAAAAAAATCTTGGGACCGTGCCGGCTGCTACTGGCAATCCGGCTTCCACACACCGCCAGCAGAGAAGCCACAGACCTTTTGTGAGTTCAACTGCAGGTCAGAAGAGATGAAAGCAAGCAGCGGCTTGCTCCACACTCAAGACACCAAACAGCGGCAGCAACAGCAGCTGCAGCGGTGCCATCTTGGCAGGACTTCACCGGCGGCTACCAGCACTGTGGCTCCTGCACAAGTCCAGCGGAGATGCCAGCGACCTGCTGTGAATCCAGCAGCTGCAGAATAGCAGCAGTGAAGGCGAGCAGCGACTCGTTCCATGTGTGACACAGACCCGAACTGCTGCTTTGGCAGAAGCGGCAGCGGCGCCATCTTGATCAGACCATGCCGACAGCAACCGGCAGTGCAGCTTTTGCAGGCCACCAACAAGGAAGCCAGGGAGCTCTTCTAAAACCAGCACCGCAGAGCATCAGCGACAGGTGCGAGCAGCAGTTCGATCCACACTTGGCAGAGTCCCCAGGGCCCGGAGGCCTGACCAGAACCTGCGGCAGCGGCTGAGCCCCCCTCCCAGAGAGTAAGAGAAGTGCTCAACGAGACTGTAAGTCAACGAGCCGCCCCAGGGGGAGACCACCCAGCACAGCCACAGGGACTCGCGGGATCTGGGACAGTGCGGATTGCCCCGGCGGAGGTGGGAGTGGGGTCTGCTGTGGGACGTGGTAGACATGTGGATAAGCAGACAGTCCATGGTGACATTTGAGTGGGACAGACTTGCAGCCCACAGGCCGCAGCACCCTTGTAGAGTCCCCGAGGAGCACCACAGGACATACAACTGTGTGGTACCAGGGAAAATTGGACCAAACCAGCCCTCTCTGTGGAAAACGTGGAGTTCTGTGTTTACACAGAATCGGGACAAGGTGACACCTGCGGCTTCGGTAGGCAAAGAGAGACACAAGCCCAGGGCCCCCTGCTGGTGACACCTGCCATAAGTGTAGAGAGACATAGGGACAGCCCAAGTAGAGATCACGGAGACCCATGCTTGCAGTGAGAAGGGCAATAGCAGCACTGGTTGCTTGCACAGGTAGTGAGAGGCACCAGGCAAGGGTCCCAATCACTGAAGGAGACCAAGAATTGGGCCGGCAAAAGGACATTATACCGAGCAAGTGAGAATAACCATTCAGGAAAGGATATTCACCTTTAAGGCTCACCTAGTAGCAACTATCTACCTCCAGGATAAGAAAACATAAAGAGAGAGGGATTAGACATAGGATACCTACAGAGTGAGAGAGAGAGAGAACTACCAAAAGCAACAAAGGTATAAACATAAGAAACCTGAAATCATGAAAAGGAAGAATAGCAAAGAAACAATGAGCCCCCACAATCCCGCAACAACAGAACCTGCCAACACAGAAGTGCAAAGATTGCCAGAAGGACAATTCAGAACTTCAATAGAGGAAATGATACAGGATTTCCGAAAATAATTCAGAGAGAGCCTGATAGAAATGAAGGATCAAATAAGCAGGAATCAAAAAGAAGCTCTGAAGGAAGTGAAGGATGCAATAATTGAAATGAAGGCATCAATAGAGACCATCAACAATAGACTAGACCACATGAAAAACAGAATCTCACTCTTAGAAGATGACCTCTCCAAAAATGAACACATAGTATATAAATTAGAAAAAACAATTCAACAGCATGAATTAGACATTGAGGAGATCTCAGCCAGTCTTAAAAGAGCAAACATAAGAATAATAAGCATAGAAGAGGGATTAGAAGCTGAAACTAAAGGAATCAATAATCTATTCAGAGAAGTAATATTAGGAAATTTTCCAAACATAGAAAGAGAGGTCAATACACAGGTACAGGAAACATATAGAACCCCCAATAGACAGGATCAGAGAAGAGGTTCACCATGCCACATAATAATCAAACTGACTAATGTAGAGGCCAAGGAGAGAATCATAAAGGCAGCGAGAGCAAAAGAGCAAGTAACATTCAGAGGCAAACCAATAAGAATCACTTCTGACCTTCCAAACCAAGTCATGAAAGCCAGGAAGAACTGGAGCGACATATTCCAAACTCTGAAAGAAAACAACCTCCAACCAAGATTTGTCTACCCAGCAAAGATATCTATCAAATTCGATGGAGAAATAAAAACCTTCCATGACAAACAGAAGCTGAAAGACTTTATGTCTTCCAAACCAGCACTAGAGAAAATGCTCAAAGAGATTAATTACAAAGAAGAAATAATAAGGAAACACCAGAACCAGAGAAACAGTGATTTCCATCAAATAAATAACTAGGAAAAGAACAAACACTACCTTAAACAGAAATTAAAACTCAAAATGTTAGGAATGAAAACCCATCTCTCAATAATCATGTTGAATATAAATGGCCTCAACTCCCCAATCAAAAGATATAAGGTGGCAAAATGGATTAAAAATCACAATCCATTTATATGCTGCCTGCAACAAACACACCTTACAAGTAAAGATACGCACAAACTAAAGGTGAAGGGATGGAGCAAGGTAATCCACGCTAATGGAACTCGAAAACAAGCAGGAGTAGCAATTATGATATCAGAAAAATTAGACTTCAAGCCTAAACTTATCAGAAGACACAAAGAAGGTCATTTCTTACTGGTAAAAGGAACAATCCACCAAGAGGATATAACAATAGCCAACATTTATGCCCCAAACATAGGTGCAACCACTTTCATAAAAAAAAACTCTTCGCGACATTAAATCACACATAGATCCCAATACAATAATATTGGGAGACTTCAATACACCTCTCACACTACCAGATCGATCTTCAAGACAAAAGGTCAATAAAGAGGTCTCAGACCTAAGGAACACCATAAACCAATGGACCTAGTAGACACATACAGAATATTCCACCCAACTACAGCTGAATTCACATTTTTTTCAGCTGCTCAAGGAACTTTCTCTAAAATAGACCATATCTTAGGCCACAAAGTGAGTACTAGCAAGTTCAAAAACTGCGACATAATCCCCTGCGTCTTTTCAGACCATAATGGAATAAAACTAGAAATCAACTATAAGAAGACTCAGAGAAACCTCTTAAACATGTGGAGACTGAATACCACACTGCTGAATGAGGAATGGGTAAAAGAAGAAATAAGGGGAGAAATCAAGAAATTCCTAGAAACAAATGAAAACAGAGAGACATAACATATCAAAATCTCTGGGACACCCTGAAGGCAGTATTAAGAGGAAAATTCATAGCACTGAGTGCCTACATAAGAACAGAAGACCACCAAATAAATAACCTAATGACATACCTCAAAGCCCTTGAAAAACAGGAACAGTCTAACCCCAAAGCTAGTAGAAGACAGAAAAGTATTAAAATCAGAGCAGAAATCAATGAAGTAGAGAATAAAAAAAACAATACAAAAAATCAACAAATCCAAAAGTTGGTTCCTTGAAAAAATAAACAAGATAGATTAACCAGTAGCCAACCTAACCAAAAGAAAGAGAGAATCAACCCAAATTACTAAAATTAGAGATGAAAAAGGTGATATTACCACCAACAACATGGAAATCCAGAGGATAATCAGAAACTACTTTGAAAAACTATACTCCAATAAAATGGAAAATCTAGAAGAAATCGACAAATTCCTAGATTCATACAACCTTCCTAAGTTGAATCAAGAAGACATAGAAAATTTAAATTGACCAATAGCAATTAACGAGATTGAAGCAGCAATAAAGAGCCTACCATCAAAGAAAAGCCCAGGTCCAGATGGTTTCCCAAGTGAATTTTATAAAACCTTTACAGAAGAACTAATCCCAATACTCCTCAATCTATTCCATGAAATAGAAAGAAATGGGACTCTCCCAAACACATTCTATGAAGCCAACATCACACTAATACCAAAACCAAAGACAGCTCCAGAAAAGAAAACTACAGACCTATATCGTTGATGAACTTAGACGCAAAACTTCTAAACAAAATACTAGCAACACGCATTCAAAACCACATCACGAAAATCATACATCATGACCAAGTCATGTTCATCCCAGGGATACAAGGCTGATTCAACATACGAAAAACAATCCATGTAATCCACCACATAAACAGAACTAAAGACAAAATCACATGATCATTTCAATAGATGCTGAAAAAGCATTTGACAAAATCCAACACCCATTCATGATAAGAACACTGCAGAGAATCGGAATAGAAGGAACATACCTCAACATCATAAAGGCAATATACAAAAGGCCCACAGCCAACATCATACTGAATGGGGAAAAACTTCGAGAGTTCCCTTTAAAAACAGGAA
>PVJS01001995.1:0-89535 GCA_004027185.1 Glis glis
CCTTCTCCTCCTCCTCCTTCTTCTTCTTGTATTGAGCCCAGGGGCATTCTACCTCTGGGCTACACCCTCCAGCCCTTTTTAAGTTTTCTTTTTTAAACAAGATCTCACTAAGTTGCTAAGGCTGGCCCTGAACCTGCGATCCTCCTGTCTCAGCCTCCCAAGTACCGGAATGACAAGCGTGCACCAATGAGGATCCTCGTTTCTGGGCATGAGTTCTTCCATGTCTCACTTTACAGATTGCAAACTGTGAACATGACACTCAACTTTCCTCCACTCATTAGATGCTTAAAAGAGAAAACAAAAGCCACTCTGTGTGACAGCCCACTCGGGAATCTCCCGCCAGAAAGTCAACCTGATGGAAGGCAGCAGGAAGTGCTGCAGAGAGCGGGTTCCCCGAGGACACAAACTGTACCTGACGTTGCACCTGAGACATGAATCCCCAACGCCAAGATGTGGCTTGAGTGTTGATGTTTTCAGGCACCGGAGGGGGACAAGCCTACGCAGTCGGCAGTGTATCAATAATTCTGTGTATCAGAATCAACTCATTGAAGTTTCCTTGATTCCTTTTCGGAAGACACTGATGGAGTCCAAACCCCAGGTGACGGTGAACTCGAAGTGGGGTGACCATCTTGTTTGGGGGGAAGCTCCTAGTAACACAGGATTGTGTTTTATTCTCAATGGAGCAAATTGCAATACTTGACCGAAACAGGTATTTGTATAATGATCATATATACTCTATTGGCTTTAGTTTTTAGAATTAATGTATGGGCAATTAGGTTGTTAATTCAGGATTTAATAAACAGGAATGATAGATACAGAACAAAATTTAATATTCTAGGACTTGAAAAATGAAAAGTAATGATGGAGTGGAAGGCTGGGGAGATAGATGGAGGATTGCGGGAGGTAGAGGTGGGGTGCCGGGTAGTGGAAATGATTATTTCCTTCGTCTACCATATCAGGAAGTTAAGATATATTATTGCCTGTAGTTGATGGGGCAAGAGACAGAGGTTACTTATTTTTTTATTTTTTTGGTGTCCCGGGGGATTGAACCCAGGGGCATTCTACCTCCGGGCTACACCCCCAGCCCTATTTTTTATTCTTTATTTTTTGAAACAAGGTCTCACTCAGTTGCGGAGGGCCTCACTAAACAGCTGAGGCTGGCCGCGAACCCGGATCCTCTGGTCTCAGTCTGGGATAACAAGCATGCGTCACCACGCCCGGCAGAGGTTTGTTAGAGTTAAATATATGGAGTTAACTAAACACAGACTGTTGTAACTAAAAACATCTGGAAGATAAAGATGGTAGGCGAAGGTGTGAGAGATATGTTCCATCTTCTGGAGCGGAGGGTCCCACGGCAGAACGGAGGACTACCTGTTCGATGATAGTCGTGGTGCTGGCAGCGATTCGGGGGCCACAGCTGGGGGATGGGGAGAGGTGGAGGACATGGAATTTAAAAAATATCACTCTTGATTACTTCAGTTTTTAAAACCATGTATGAATGAGTCCTCTTTCTCTTTCTCGCCCTCTCTCCTGGCTCTTCCTCTACATATCCAAACACCCTGTGGATTCTAAAAAATTAGAAGCAGCTGGTCTCCTTCAAAATTTGGCCTCTCGAAATGTGAAGATGTGCGAACAGAGTGGCCGAGGGGGAGCGCGGCCGCACGCCAGGTGTTCGGCCGAAGGGTCTTTCAGATGGATCCGGGACCCAAAGGAGGCCTCAGAAGGTCCCTAGCACCCCTACTGACAACATGTGAAAGCCTGGGTCAGGAATACTCCCTATTTCTGTGGCTCTGTGCACATGTCGTCCATATGAGGGTGGCACCCCCACTTGGGGGTCTCTTGCTGCCCACTCGTAGGAGCATGTCTGTGGTCCCCGTGGTCTGTTCTGGAAGCTTTCTCTCTGAAGCCAGCTCAGGGGGGTGGAGGAGGTGCAGAACCCCACTGTCCCTTGACAAAGCTTTGGGAAAATGTTCTCTCAGGTCCGCTGCGGTTGTTTCTTTTAATACTAGATCACGTTGGTTCAGCTTTTGACACTTATAAAACCTGTTCACAGCTCCTGCTCCATGTGCCCAGGACCTCTGTGAAGCCATCCACGGAGGCCAGAGGCACCTGGGTGGGCCAGAGCCAGAGGGCTGAGACTCCTCACAGGGACCTGGTGCTGAGGGAACCACAGATCTGACATTTTGGGGGGAAGGAGGGGTACTAGGGATTGGACCGGGGACTTTTTTTTGACTTTTTTTTTTTTACCTCTGAGCTATACCCCCAGTCCTATTTTATTTTATTTTTTATTTTTCAAACAGGGTCTCACTAAGTTGTTGAGGGTCTCGCTAAGTGGCTGAGGTTGGGCTTGAACCTGCGATCCTCCTGTCACAGGCCTGAATTTTGCTCCAGAGGCCACAGCATCCCTGGGCAGGGACGACTGGAGGTAGAAGGCCGGCTTGCAGACAGTCCTGGTGACTTGGCAGGAGGCTTTAGGCCGATGGAGTGCAGTGGACCTGTGAACTACACTGGGGTTGACCATGGCTCCTCCAGGTCCCCGGGGCTGAGGGTACAGCTGTAGCTACGGTTCCAGGGACAGGTAGCATCATGCCCCATGGGCCATGCACACCCGCAGTCCCTGCAGATAGTGAAGGAGGGGCGTGGCGGGGCTGGTGGGACAGGCCCAAAGCTGGAGTCCGTCCCGCCTCCGCCCTACCTTCCCTGCTGATTTCAGAAGTTAAATTCAAAGTTGCTGGCGGGTTTGAGTCACCTTTTTTTCTTTTTCCCTTTTTCAATAGCGCCTCTTGAGTGGAAATCGGGAGGCCGTGTGGGCGGCTGTTAAGGGTGCCTTGTTTCCACATCGAGAGCTGCCCACACAGCAGATTTTAGTGGCACTTGAAGTGGGACCTGATTTTGCCTCTCAGCTGCTATGTTAAAATAAAATGCCCTTAAGCTGATTATAAAGATTCCAATTTAAATGTATGGATACCATTTCCCCCAGGGAAGGAATGTCTTCATTGATTCTGAGGTCTCAAGTCACCTCATGTGCCCCGCGGGGAGCATGTCACATCCACCTTCTAGCACCTTCTAGCACCTTCTAGTACCTTCTAGCAGAGAATGGCCAGGGGCAGGGGAGGGGTCCACATGGGGACATTGCTCCTGCTTTTCCAACCAACTGTGCCACTGTGAAGACGGGGTGAGCTGACGATGGGGTGAGCTGGGGCAGGTGGAGGGGTGCTCAGTCCCTGGAGCAGGTGGAGGTGCTCAGTCCCTGGGGCAGGTGGAGAGGTGCTCAGTCCCTGGGGCAGGTGGAGGTGCTCAGTCCCTCGGGCAGGTGGAGAGGTGCTTAGTCCCTGGGGCAGGTGAAGGTGCTCAATCCCTAGGGCAGGTGGAGGGGTGCTCAGTCCCAGGGACAGGTGGAGGTGCTCAGTCCCTGGGGCCCCCAGGGCACCACGCACACACAGCCTCACTGTAACCTGCTTCCTCTTATCCTGGACACCTGTGGCTGTCCGTCTCCATAGGCCGCAAGCTCCGGGACAGCAGCAGCGGACGGCGGTCCATCCAGCATCCCTCTAGGCACTCAGGGTGTTTGTTGAATGAACATGACTGGATCTAAGGTACCCTGTTTGCTGGGCACATTCTTCTTTTTCTTCTGACTATTCTAGAATCACCTGGCTGTGGACCACATCTGTGGGGTAGAAGCTTTAAGCACCCCTCTGGGGAGACGTGACTTGACTTTCCCGCTAGGCTTTGTCTCAGCACAAGGAAAGTTTATTTCACTGAGCGGCTAGTTCAGTCCTGGTGTCCCCCCAGCCTGCTCCAGTAGGACGAGTTCCAGTCACTTAGTGCAGTGACCTTGATTTGGAGCCTTTTCCTCTCTGGAACCTGGGGTCACGTCAGGAGCCTGGGCAAGGTCCTCTACTGCTGCCTCTAACAGAGACATATCCCCTGTGAAGCTGGCAAGGGGTGAGCCTGTGGGCACTGTGAGGTCTGGCCACAGGGTCATGCTGGAGGAGGACCGAGAACAAAAGAACAAACAAAGAAAGCGCCCCCTGACCATTGCCCTGCCCCGAGATGACCTGGCCACTGGCACACCAACCAGCGGCTTACAGGACTACTCTTGTACCCCCCTTCCTTGCCCCATAAAAAGCCCCTAGCCTGTAAGGAGGCGGGCTTCTGACTCTTGTGGGCTCTCTCCCCGGTCAGATGCCTCCTTCCAGGTTTTAACCCTAAATAAAGCCTGTTCCCTGCTGTCGGGCTGTGTTTTCTTTGCCCCCATACACCCTAGCAGATCCATCCCTGAGGTCCTGGCCCCCTCCCCCATCAGTCTGAACCAGGCCAGTCCCCTGGGTAGCTAGGTGGGGCGCGTTCTTCTTTCCAAAGAGGCAGGCAGAGGACGGGGGCATGACAGATTGGAGCGTGGTTGCTGCATGCTGGTGACCTGGCTGTCCCTCTACCGCCTCTAGACGCCCCTTCAGCAGGAGGGGCCCCTCAATTGCTGACCCGTGTCTTCTCCAGCCTAGGGGCCCGGCATGGCAGGCTGGGGTGGTGGCTCTGGTACGCAGGTGGGGAGATGTGTGTGTACCAGTCCCAGCTTGATTTCCTCCCCGGAGAAGAAGGGAGCCAACTTGTTTAATAAACTAACTAAGGAGTAAGTGCCCCTTACCAAGGGCAAGCACTCAGAGGCATCGCGGTCTACCTCATATGGCAGAAGGAGGCTTCTTTTACCTCTGGGCTTGCCCCCTTTTGTAATAATAGACCCCAGTGGTATTGCACAAGTGGTTTGGGGCTCTTTCCGGTCTTACCTGGCCTGGCTGCATCCCCAGAGAAATCCTGTGGTCACCTACGGGTTTCCTCCTTGTGACCTGGCGGAACGTTCCATCTCTGATGACCCCTCTGCTTCATTTCTGCTCGCTTCCTTCCTTCTCTCCCCTGATGGTGGGGGAGGCGCAGCTTGCTGGGTGCTTCTGCCGGGTCTCTGCTGGCTCTACTGGGCCTTTGGGTCAGAGCCGCTCTGGTAGATCACTGTAGCCCAGGGCCCTCCAGAGGACCTGACTCAGATGTTTGTGGAATGAATGAATGATGAATGAACACTGGGGAACAGAGGAAGCCATTGTGAACAAAAGAAAAATGAAGATGACCCTTGAAGGTGGGGCTCCTTGCTGAGCCCAGCCAGCGTGGGGGACTGACCAGGAGAGGAGAGGAGAGGGCAGGCGGCTCCCTAGCATCCTTTGCAGCCTCCCAGTCACACATCGCGGCCTTTCTCGGCTGCCTCTGGGGGTCAGAGGTTGAGCTGGGAGCAGGACTGTCCCTGGCAGACCTCAGCATGTGCCCTTGATGCTGCCTGAGATTCACCACACTAGAACGTGAGAAAGCTCATCCTCCCCAAAACCAGGGTTAAGGGGCTCTTGGAGAAGCACTGTAAATCCTAGGGTGCCTCGAATGGGATCGGGGAGACCACATGCTGCTCCCTGGCTCGCTGGGCTGGCTTAGACTGCGAACAGGAACAGAGAGCAGGTAGCAGCTGCGAGGGGAGAGTGGTACCCGGATCCCCAGCACTGGGGAGGATGCCTGCGCCCTGCGGGAGGAGGGAGGTGTCTGGGCCTGAGCCGTCTTGCTGGTCATGGGTCGCTCTTCAGGAGGCTGAAGAGGCCGGGCTGGACCACAGGGACCGTGCTGGGAGAGGAGGAGGGGCATTCAAGCCAGATACTCGAGGGGACCTGCGACAGCACCATATGGACCCTAGGGACAGAGGGTACTGCTGGGCGTTCAATGCGTGCCAGAAAGGCCACAGGCCCTCACATAAGGGAACAAATCTCTCTCTCCCCACCCCGCCCACCCCAGGAAGGTGAGCTGTGGGCAGCAGGTGGAAGGGTTAATAGTGGAAGGATCCTGAGGGATCAATGCCCTCCTTTTCTCTCTGCCAGGGGCTGGGACCACGCTTGGGTGGGGCAGGGCAGAAGAGGGCTGCTGGGCCAGGGTGAGAGGGACGGGCTCTGTCTTTAGAGTAGCCTTGTCTCAACACTGAGAGGGGCTCCAAGGTGCTGGATTCGGGACACACATTATGAGGGGAGCTGCTGCCTCATGGGGGAAGGAGGATTTGACCCAGCATAGTTTGTGGGAAGCTATAGGAAAAAGTAAAGGTCTTCCATGTGGATTCTCTTTTTTGGGGGGGTTCTAGGGTTTGAGCCCAGGCGCATTCTACCTCCGAACTACACCCCCAGCCCTATTTTATTCTTTATTTTGAAACAGGTTCTCACTAAGTTGCATAGGGCCTCACAAGTTGCTGAGGCTGGCCGCGAACCTGCGATCCTCCCGTCTTAGCTTCCCACTGGGATTGCAAGCGTGCGCCACCATGCCCGGCTCATGTGGATTCCTCTCTTAAGACACCCACTGTATGCTGCACATGGGAAAGGGGAGACATCAAATCCCCACTATAGCAGGTCTTTCTCTTGCTCTTCTCTAATCTCCCCAAGAGTTCTGTGAGCCCTATTCTTTGTGTGTGTGTGTGTGTGTGTGTGTGTGTGTGTTACTGAGGATGGAACCGGGGGGCATTCTACCTCTGAGCTACACCCCCAGCCCTTTTTTATTTTTTGTTATGAAACATGGTCTCACTAGTTTGCTGAGAGTCTCGCTAAATTGCTGAGGCTGGTCTTGAACCTGCAATCCTCCTGTCTCAGTCTCCCAAGTCATGTGGGATTACAGGCATGCGCCACCACACCCAGCTTGAGCCCTATTCTTGTAGTGACAAGCTCCGAGATCCAGAGAGGTCACAACGTTGGCCCGGGCCTGGGCAGCACAGCAGACAAAGGGCGAAGAAGAGAATTCAATGCAGAGGAGTCAGGCTGCATTTGCTCTTCCACAGCCCGCCTCGCAGGGACTGGGGCTTATTGAGCATCTACTACAGGACTTTACTGTTTGTAGTCCTCTGTCTTCCAGTGGGGAGGCCACCCTCACACTCTTTTACCAGGAAAGACTCAGAATCTCAGACAGGCCGGGGATCACCCCAGCAGCATGGTGCTAGCAAGTCTGAGCCTGAGTTCCCTTCTGGGTTAGTCCAGCTCCGAATCCGGGCTCTCCCCAGAATTCCCAGGATACAGAGACCTGTGGAATTCCTTGAGCAGTTCCCAACTTGGAAGGCTCTGTCTAATCCTGATGGAACAGGAGCACTGTGACTCCGGAGCTCAGCTAAAACACAGTCCTCTGAACCTTTCTCTGGGTTTGGAAATTGCTCTCAACCCTGGCTTTTGCTTGTTGATCTGAAACCACAGGGTACTGGAGTGTAGACAGAGAACTTGGGCCCCGTCGAACAAAGCCCTGCCCTCTAGTGCTGGTGAGCTGGCTGTTTCTTCCAGAATCCTCCTGCCTGATTTTGGGCAGTATGGCTAAGAAACATTCAGTCCTGGGAGTTCCATTTTAGAGTCCTTTAAAAATAAATGTTGAGGCCTCTTGCTTTTGAAAGCACACTCATTGAGATCCGTCTCTAGCTGGGAGGAGGCCGGTGACACTGGGTGGGAGAGGCGGGTGGGGCGCTGGGGGAGTGGATGGGGGTGGACGACGGTTTCCCTGAGCGCCTGGAGTGGTCATGGAGACCCCTCATGCAGGCTTGCATTATAAGCCTTCTGGCAGAAAATTTGACTTTTAAAAATAGGAAGCATGCCAGCAAAGCGCTAATATTTGCTTTGAAGTTCTAAATTCACAGAATTCGTTTTCGGTTCTACCTCCACGGAGGTCTGGTGATTGTGGGCGTCTCTCTCAGGCCCCCAAGTCACCCCTCTGTTTAGCTTCAATTCCCAACTTCACCTTTTCCTTTGCTTTTAATTTTGAACAAGGCAGGTGCAAGGGATAGACAGAGCCTGTGTCCCAGCTCCGTGGCTTACATATCTCCTAACTTCTGAGAGACTTGTTTTTTCTCTCTCTCTCTCTCTCTTTTTAGTGTGTGGTACTGGGGATTGAACCCAGGGGCATTTTACCTCCAAGCTCCACCCCCAGCCCTATTTTTTTATTCTTTATTTTTGAAACAGGGTCTCAATAAGTTGCGGAGGGCCTCACTAAGTAGCTGAGGCTGTCCACAAACCCAGATCCTCCAGTCTCAGCCTCCCAAGTACTGGGATTACAAGCATGCGCCACCATGCCCGGCTTTGCTCTCTCCCTCTATGAAGAACTAGGGCAGCGTGCAGAGCCGCGCGAAGGCCCCAGGGCTCAGGGGACAAAGCTGAAGCCCATAAAAGTCTTGTGCATTCATTCATACACATTCCTTCCCAATTTCCTTTTGGATCTTGTCCTCCTTGTTCTAATCAAAGTCTTTATTATCTGTTGGGTTTGTTTTGTGAGGTGTTGATTTTTTTCTCTCTCTCAGATTAAAAAATAAATAAATAAACCTTAATCCCTCCACCTTCCTTCACTCCCCCTGTCTGTGCAAGTTTCCTTTCATCTGTGGCTCTGGTTAATTTCTCACTCATCCTCCTGAGAAGCAAGCCGTCATCCCTCCGAGGGGCCTCCGTGATTTCTATGGTTTTCATTGTTTCTCCTTAACCCACACTTATCATCATAAGCCTCGGTCTAACAGGCACATCTGAGATGTTTCCTCCTTTGGGCTCCACCTTGCTTTGCTCCCTCCTACTTCCTTTCATCCATTTTTTTTTTTTTTGCAGTACTGGGGATTGAACCCAGGGGCATTCTACCTCCAAGCTCCACCCCCAGCCCTATTTTTTTATTCTTTATTTTGAAACAGGGTCTCACTAAGTTGCAGAAGGCCTCACTAAGTAGCTGAGGCTAGCTGCGAACCCGGATCCTCCGGTCTCAGCCTCCCAAGTACTTGCATTATAAGCGTGCGCCTCCATGCCTGGCTCATCCAGAATATATTGAAATGTCCCAAAGAAGGAATTGAAATGGACTATAGAGGAAAGGGTGGGCTGGAGGCTGCTTTCTTGCCAGAGGTCTTAGCGATTTCTATTTTCTCTCTTCCATCTTGGTATTTGCCTTAGCGTGGGTGGTGGTGAGGAGGGGCATGGGTGTAAAAACTGAAACGCTGTAAGTTATGATTGAAAAATGTGAAGACCGGTGGGGAGAAAAAGCCCTCTTTCCATAGCACCCAGGAGACGCAGGCGTGGAGATTGGAGACACCTCATTTTGAACTCCTAATGGGTGTTTTGGCGACTTCTTTTCTTTTTAAAAGATCATTATATTTCCTTCCAGATTTTGAGACATATGTTTAGATATTTAACTCACCCAGAATTTATGTGTGAAGAGGAGGCACCTTAATTTTTTCTTCCTAAACGGATGGCCCATCCTAATAGTACCATTCATGGAGTCATCTGTCTTTTCCCCATTGATTTGAAATATCATCTTTATCAGATACTAAATATATAATCTATAGGTCTGTTCCTGGATTCTCCATTCTGCTCCACTGAGTTGTCTATCCCTGTGCCAGTACCGAATATTTTAATTACGGTTGGAAAGCTGGGGTTTCAGAATATTCATGGACACTAGTAAGTCACTGTTGTATAAGAATAAAAGGGTAGTTGCAGAAGCCGCTGTTCCCCAAGCCATCTGGCATTCCCCAATGCTTGGAATAATAATGGAAAACAGTCATTTAGACTTCTATTTGATTATTTAAGAAATCATTTTGAGCACCCTTCTTAATAAGACAGTTTCTGAGTCTTCAAACTGCAGAGAAGTTGAATTCCAAATGTTTAATTTATGAGATGTTTGCTCCATGGATACGAGTTTATTTTCAGGTCTGGGAAAACAAACCAAACTTGGGCAAATTTCCTGTTATTTTTCGGTTCTGGCATTGATAAATAGTTTACACACATTTTGTGCTGTACTACTTTGAATTTAGGGGGAGGGCTTACTGTGTTCTTCTGCCCTGGCCCTGATACCCCCTCTTGAATATGAAGCTGAAATTTTATAGCCCACAGTCAAAGTCAAGTGGTCACAAGGTTGCCAGGATGGTAGCAGGGCCAGTCACCCGCCATCAGCTGTCACCTGTGCCTCTGTAACTTTTACTGATGCCTGGGAGCCCCGTCTACCACCCAAGAATGAGTCCAAGTGCATCTATTAAGTTTCATGAATTTAAAAACATCCTCCAGTTTTGAGGAATCCGTAGAGTATAGGGATTATTTCAGGAGGGGGGCATTCATTAGCCCCTGATTTTCTGCTCAATCCTGAGATACTTTCTTTATGTTATTTAATTGGATTCTTAGCATCCACATAGTGCGGGGAGGGGCGTCCCTGTGCAAAAATGGCGATCATACTTCCATCCCTTCCCGGCCCCCTCGGGCCTGGTGCTTTCTGCCTCACCAAGCTTGGTAGAGACAGTTCCAAGTTCCCACTCTGCTGGGTTCCAGTCCCAAGTGCCCCACAACAGCGATTGTTTATAACTTATTGGAACCTCAGTCAACACCTAGGCCAGGGTCCATTATCATTTCTGACATTTTTCCACATCTGTTTTAACATACAAAAATAGTCTTGTAGCATTAGGCACAATTATGTACTTGCTGTCCCAGGTTCGATAATTCTTTTCTGTTCTCTTCCCCCTCTCTTCCTGGAAGACACAGGGGTAATATGGGATTTCTGCCCTCTAGGAGCCCAGGGAGCAGGGATAATAAATAATTACAATAAGTAATAGCAGCTGACATTTCCTGAGCAGCTACTGTTTCCCAGTCACCAGACCAAGCTATGAAATTGCTTCTACTGTTACCTTGCTCCATTTGTGTGCAGGAAAGCAGAGGCACAGAGAGGTTAATAGCTTGCCCAAGGCTACACAGGTAGGAAGTAGCCGCACCCTGCTTTGAACCCACGTGTTCTGACCAGGAAGCCCATGCTCTCTACCTGCTAGTAGCCTCCCACTTAGAGAGCTAGGGGAATTTCATCATTTACTGTGCCCTGAGATCATAATACTAGAACAAGTGAACTGGCTTAATCCTGAAAGAATTTTGAAACAACGAAGCCCTTGAAGTTTGAGTGCAGGACTAGACAGTAGGGGGCAGATAAAGGAATATTTGTCATGCTGAAATATGGCCTGCACCCTCGACCACCTCTCTCATCTCAGCGTGGTAGAACCACCTGTGTGAGACAGAGCAGAGCCCTGCCAAGTTGAACAGACGTTCACCAAAGCCCAGGCTCTGCCCAGTGCTGGAGACGCAGGCTCGAGCAGAGCTCTTCCTGCCCTCGGGCAGCCGGGGCTGGCAGGGCATTGGTGCACAGTGAGTAGAGGACCGTGGTGGTGTCGCTGTGTGGTGCAGGGACAGCTGGGGCCCTGCACAGCTGGAGAGCACATGGATGGCTTCTCAGAGACAGCACGGGGCACCTAGGGGTCCTGCGGGCAGAGAGGGGAACTGGAGGAGCAGCAGGCCTCCACCTCCTCTGTGCAAAAGCTGACAGATGTGACCAGGAGGGGAGGGGAGTGTGCCTGCAGGTGTGGGGACAGGCTTAGGAGAGGCACCTATGTTCGGGGACGATCATAGGGTCGATGGCATCAAAGGACTCTCTCTCTAACTGGAAACACACAGATATCATCCTTCGGGGCCAGTCTGACTGGCATCCGAGGCCCCTGGGGCCAGCATCGGTTGTCAGCTTTTCAGGGTCCCACCCTTGTCCCCAGCCATCTGAGCCACTCACTCCTCTCAGACCCGTTACTCCCAGAATCCTCCTTGGGCAGCCTTCCTCCTTTGAGCCCGATGAGGCAGGTCCCCCAGGCACTGGGGCCTGTTGTCTTTCTGGAGAGACAGAATCCACATGACACCAAGCTGCATGAAGCAGGTTTGTGACCTGCAGCAGACAAGAACAGAAGTTGGGGATTCCCAATGGGCGGGTCCCCAGGGTACCACTCGCACCAGCTGGCCCAGCGCAGTCTTCCACTTGGAGGGCTTTGTACCCTGGGGTGGCAGGACATGCTGGGCTAAAGCGTTGAAGGACATCCTGTTTCTGGGGATTGCTGAGCAGAGCCCAGGCTGCTCTGGCCCGTTCCTTCATCTCTCAGAGTGTAGCAACCCCAGTACATTCCACGGTTATTCTTGAGAACTACAAGGGAGGAAGAGAGGACTGAGCCCATTCAAGGCCACCCAGAGAGCCCTCCTGCAACCTCAGGGAAGAGTTGTCACGCAGCTGTGACCTCCACAAGGGCAGGATTCTGTCTGATTCCCCTCGGTACCCGGCCTGGGCTACTGATCTGTCCCAGAACAGGAGCTCTCAGCCACCCACCCCCAGCCCCAACAAGGCTTGTGCATCCTGATGATGCCTGGGGCCGTGGCCCCATCCACCTGCACTCTAGCAGTCGCCCAGTGGACTCAGCCAGCACAGGGCCCCTTCCATTACCTTCCCTCTGTGCTGTTGGCTGAAGACAGAGAGCATGTGTGAGTTCTAACATGGGCTGCCCACCATGGACCCTGGTCACAGTCCAGCCTCATCCCTTGACCCTGTACCCACTGCACACAGCCTGGACCCCATCCCGCAGAGCATGAACACACTAAGCTCTCTCCCCTCTCTGCACCCCTTCTTCTTCCTCTTCCTAGAATCTACCCCCCGTCCCACGGCTCTGACAACTCCTGTCCCAACTACCACTGGTCTCTCAGGATGCCTCTTCTTTCAAGAAGTATAACCTGCCCTGCCTCCTGGTGTGCCCACGTCCCTGCCCAGGCTTCCTACCACGGTAACACGGTCTCACTAGTCTAGTTGTTTAGGAGGCTGTCTGTCCCTGTCTATCTGACCTCTGTGAGCCAGGATCAAGACTTTGACTTTCTCTGTGTCCCCAGCACCTAGCTCTACTCGGTGGATGTGGACTAATGAATGAGTGCAGGCACCTGACAGCCTTCAGTAGCCTCACGAGGCAAGGAGTGGGGCTCAGGTCTGTGTCTTCTTGGCCTTCTACTGCCCTGATGTCTGCGCCTAGCAGATATGACCTCCAGAGCCTGGGAACAGCCTCCCTCCCGTCTCTTCTACACGATCCCTCGGGTGTCAGCCCCTCCGGAAGGCTTCCCAGACGAGGTGGGTTGAATCAGGCTCCTCACCTCCTGCAAGCTTCCGTGATGAGAAATTCTCTTTCCTTCTCTGTCCCTCTGAGCATACCAAATAAGAAAACCGTAGAGGCTAAAAACAGAAGCCAGCCAGCTGAACTTCACCATAGAAATGAAGCGAATGAATCTGCGCGTGGGGGTGAGGCACCAAGCAGAACTTGAACTCGCCATCTGGACGTCTGTCCTCGGGCTTCAGGCTCCTCTAGACACACCCTGGGGAGAAGAGAGTATGGCCACAGGTTTCCAGGCAGTTGCTGTGTGTCCAGGGAGAAGGGAGGAGGGCTGGTAGTGATGTTTTTCAACTTCCTTGAAATTTTCAAATATATTTAAATAGTGGGAGAATAGGAGAAAGGACTACCATGGCCCACGACCAACTTGATAGATGATCAATCTACTGCTCACAATAAAAATATCTACTTAGAGCCGGGCGTAGTGGCACACACCTGTAATCCCAGTACTTGGGAGGCTGAGACAGGAGGATCATAGGTTTGTGGCCAACCTCAGCAACTTAGTGAGACCCTGTTTCAAAATAAGAAATAAATAGGATAACTGGGGTGTGCCTCAGAGGTAGAATGCCCCTGGGTTCAATCCCCAGTACCAAACATAAATAAATAAATAAATAAATAAATAAATAAATATTTACTTAGATATGTAGTGATTAATTGAAAACATTATCAAATAGTAATGTGAGTTCCCCAGGCCCCGTATCCATGTTCCAGACAGGAAGGAGGAAAGGGAGTCAGGGGAAACAAGAAGGAAGCGACATTTTCCAGGATTATTGCTTATATTTTTATTATTTAATACCATATTGTTTCCCCAGGGTTGCAAGAACAAAGTACCACAAACTAGGTGGCTTAAAACAACAGGAACGTGTGTCTCACAGTTCTGCAGATGGATGTCTGAAATCAAGGTGCTGTCACTGTGAGACAGACCCTTCCTGGCCTCTTGTCTCTTCGGTGGCAGCTGGCAGTCCTTGGCTTGTGGCTGCATCACTCCAGGCTCTATCTCCGTCTGCATGTGGCTTCCCCCTGTTTCTTTTGGCTTCTGTGTTTCTTATCTTCTTACAAGGACATCTGTCATGTTGGCTTAAAACCTACCACACCATTCTGGTGTGACCTTGTGTTAACTAATAACATCAGCAACGACCCTATTTCCAAGTAAGGGCAAAGTCACAGGGACCCGATTGGGACTTTCACATGGCTTCTCGCAGAACACAGTTCAGCCCACATGTGCCAAGTTACGTGCCAGCCCAAGCTGCAAGGAAGCCTGGGAGATTAGAGACGAAGTCTATTTCTGTCACCGTCTTGTCGTGGTGGTTATTTTAGTAAAATGGGGAGAATACTCACTAGCTGGCAGCTAGTGTGCCTGCCGCAGTGGTCTCATCAATCCCCCGCTGCCACCCAGTGAGACCAGGAGCTCGGTTCCGCAGTCATCTGCCAGACGCTGAGACATCTCTGGCTGCCCTGTGTGGTTCAGTCCGCGATGTCCAGGTACAGTGCCCCATCAGATAACTTCTCTGACCCTACTCCAGAGCTACCTTTTTTCTCATATTTATTAGCAAGCTGGATTCCCTGATTCTGAGTTGCAATTAGCAGTCCCCAAACCCCAGGATGGTGCATCGTTTCCTGTTGACGGCAGTGGGGGTGGACCTGGAGGGCCCAGTGCAAGGCACAGGGCTGCGCTTTCAGTCATTTCCCAAGGGGTCTGGGGGAAGCAAGGCAGTGTGGGCTTCTGAGCACCAGGCGAGCCTCCATGCAGCTCCAGAGAACCCAGGAAGCCGGTTTCAGCCTCACCGTCTGTGGTCCCTGCTGCCTGACAGCGGTGCCCTGGTGAGTCCCTGAGGACGAGGCTCATCCATCAGGGATGCGCTCCCTTCTCATTTCCGTCAGGATGTGGAAACCAAGCATTTCCTTTCTTTAAAGGGTCAACAGCAATTGCACAACTTCCATTGTGCAAAATAGCTCATTTCATTGTGCAAAATAGCTAAGTGGCTGAGGTTAGCCCTGGGTTCAAAGCCAAGCCCCTCCACATGTTGGTTGTGGTGAGTGACTTCCCCGTCCTGGCCTCTTCTCAGTGTGGTTGGAATGGGACACAACTGCCACTCTCTCTTAAGAGTCAAGCCTTGTACACCTGTGGCCTGCTTGGGGCTGCTACTCAGGCTGTGTTTCCCAGTACTCTGTACTTCTGTAAATGGGGTCTGTCACCATCTACCCAGACTCAAGGGAAAGGCCTACGGATGAACCTTCATTTCTCTTTCCCCTGCCTCAACAGTCCAGCCAATCAGCCATCCCTGTGAGCTCTGCTTCTGCCAGATGGCTTTCTTCCCTCTCTACTACCATGAGCCTACTTTCAGTCATCGAGGGTCACATTAGTTAAGGTGGTTAATTAATTACCTAAGAACCACCTTAATCTCTCCCAGAGCACTGCAAGAGTCTTTTTACTGTTCCCCCATTCCCCATGCCTCTCCCTGTTTAGCCCCTATGCTGGGCTCCGGGGTCCCTGTGAGAGGTAGCCCCTCCCCTCCTCTCCACCATCCCTCTTTGCATCTCGCCTCCCATCTGGCTTCCTCCCAAGGATCTCCTGCTGTTCATAAACAGTCCACTATCCTGGCTTGGGACCTTGTGCTTGCTCTTCCCAGCATTCTCTTAGGGATGTGCTGGGGGGGGGTTGCTGAGGATGGTACCCGGGAGGGAGGATGCTGAGGATGGTACCTGGGAGGGAGGATGCGGAGGATGGTAGCCAGGAGGGGGGATGCTGAGGATGGTAGCTGGGAGGGGGGATGCTGAGGATGGTACCTGGGAGGGAGGATGCTGAGGATGGTACCCGGGAGGGAGGATGCTGAGGATGGTACCCGGGAGGGAGGATGCTGAGGATGGTACCCGGGAGGGAGGATGCTGAGGGTGGTACCTGCTCCGAATCCATGCATCTCTGGATCTCTGATGCTCCCTGCTGACATTTAGTCACAAAATTAATGAGCATATTAACTGGGAACTCACTCTTCCAAAAATGAACGATAGCTTTGGCTTCTTTTCTTTCTTTTGGTTGAAAGCCTTTGAAGTCCCACAACTTTTCCTAATGCGAATGCAAATGAAATGAACAAAGATGCTTTGATATCTCTTTCCCATAAAACTACAAAGAAAGAACAAGACCCACCAACCAGATCAAAGGGAATGGGGGACTTACAACGAGGGGGAAACGATGCTACTTTGCCATTTTTGTTTACAGACTGTTTGGAAGAACAAGGACAACATAGAAGAGACCACCTGACGGGCTCAGGAAAGCAGACACGGGCACTCGGTTGGTGTGAGATGTGGGATGGGAGCAGGGTAGGGGTCCAGAGCGAAGGTCGGGGAAGCTGCTAATCTGGGAACTAGAAAGCTACGAATCCCAGCTGGTCAGAATCGCTCTGGGAATGAGAGTTCATTCTGAGGGGCTCCTCTCTGGGGTGAAGTTATGGGCTTTGCTTCAGACCTCCTAACGCTTCTGCGCTTGTTTTTGCTCTCTTGATAGATTTCCCGAGGATCGAGAACTCTGGAATCCCACGGAGATTCTGAGAATGGCAGGAGGTTACCACGGCGTCTTCCTATTTCACCTCGCAGGCATTTCACTTCACTCCTGGATCCCTTCTCCTCCTTCCTTTCTGTGTAAGGAGAGAAACGCCTCCCTCGCTATAAATGAGCCAGAGAAGTCCGAGAGGGAGAGAAAGAGAAGCGCGGTGCGGTGTGTGGAAGGTACTGGAGAGAAGAGAGAACTTTGTGGAAACAGGACAAGCCGGACGTTGAGGCTGCCCTCAGAGGAGTCTCCAAGCACCTGCCATATGCACAGCCTCATGCATGGCCTCTCAGGAGGGTGGAGGGTCTCTGTATTCTTGGGGGCCACATCCGATCCTATAGGACGCTGCCAGAAATAATGGCAGATCAAGTCCCCGGCAGAAGAGGACTCTTGCCTGCCTTTCTCCTTCCTTCCTTCCTTCCTTCATTCCTTCATTCCTTCATTCCTTCCCTTCCTTTCCCTCCCTTCTTCCTTCCTTCCTTCCCTCCACCTTCCCTCCTTCCATCCATTCATCATCTCCTTCCTTCCTTCCTTCCTTCCTTCCTTCCTTCCCTCCCTCCCCATCTCTCCTTCCTTCCTTCCTTCCTTCCTTCCTTCCTTCCTTCCCTTCCTCTCCCTCCCTTTTTCCTTCCTTCCTTCTTTCCTTCCTTCCTTCCTTCCTTCCTTCCTTCCTCCCTTCCTCCCTTCCCTTCCTCTCCCTCCCTTCTTCCTTCCCTCTTTCTTCTTTCTTTTCGCTCCCCCTTCCCTCCTTCCACCCATCTAACATCTCCTTCCTTCCTGCCTGCCTTCCTTCCTTCCTTTCTTCCCTCCCCCTCTCCTTCCTTCCTTCCTTCCTGCCTGCCTTCCTTCCTTCCTTCCCTCCCTCCCCCTCTCTCCTTCCTTCCTTCCTTCCCTCCTTCCATCATCTACTTCCTCCCACAAAAGAGGAGAAAATTTACAAATATGCAAATGCTACCTTCAGATACATATGTAAAGTTATTATGAGAAACAGAGACGGTAAAATGAGTAAAGAGAAAGCAAGCTGAAGCCAGGAGTTATAATGACACACAAAACACATGCCCCGAGCCCAGGCACCTCGGTAAGCAGCACCCTGGCTCCGAGCTTGCCTCAGCCAACGGGAGCGAGAAAACATGGCAACATGATGGGCGCCCTTGACTCTCAGCGCCTGTAAGGTAAAAATAAACCCGTTGCCAAGGAAAAGGGCGGCTCTGACTGACTCAGAGACCAGGGAAATTCTCCCTGGGCTTTTGTAGAAGACGAGGAGGGAGGTGTAGCTGGGAGCGGGGCTCGTGGGCCGGGGGTCCCCGGCTGAGCAGCTGACCGCTGCTAAGGGAGCGGGTGCCTTGCTAAGAGTGACCAAGACAGGCGGAGCCTCTGCCCTCCCTGAGCTTCTCTCCGGAGGGGAGAGACAGACAGTGGGTGCCTAATTGAGTAAAACACAGAGCGCTTTCCCCCTATATAGTGACATATGCTACAGAGGGGCTGTAAAGCAGAGGAGGGGTGGGAAGAGCCGGAAGGTGGTGGCAGAGCTGCCCCATAAACACAAACACTGGGAAGGTCTCAGGACAGAGGTGCAAGCGCAGACCCAGGGAGGCGGGAGCCGCTGAGCAGGTACTTCAGTAGCGTGGAAGCCGGGCCTGGTGGCGCAGGACTGTAATCCCAGTACTTGGGAGGCTGAGACAGGAGGATCACAGGTTGCTCAGGCCAGCCTCAGAAACTTAGGGAGACCCTTGGCAACTTAGCAAAACCCTGTTTCAGAATAAAAACTAAAAAGGGCTGGGGGTGTAGCTCAGAGGTAGAATGCCCCTGAGTTCAATCCCTAAGTATCAAAAAAAAAAAAAATTGGACAGTGGAGTGTTCGAGAGAGACCAGGTTACAACCCTAATCATGCCAGGTAGAGTAAGCAGATCTCAAATAAAGTTCTTTAAAAATTAACCTCACAGCCGGGCATGGTGGCACACGCTTGTAATCCCAGTACTTGGGAGGCTGAGACAGGAGGATCACAGGTTCGTGGCCAGCCTCAACTACTTAGTGAGGTCTCCGCAACTTAGTGAGACCCTGTTTCAAAATAAAGAATAAAAAATAGGGCTGGGGGTGGAGCTCGGAGGTAGAATGCCCCTGGGTTCCATCGCCAGTACTGCAAAAAAAAAAAAAGAAAGAAAATTAACCTCACTTGTCCAAGTTGAGGTAACACCGAAGAACCCATATTTTGTGAACTCCCCCAGTGACAGTCATTGCACCTGGCTCAGGCAAAGACTGACACGCCTGGTGGGGCTAGCGGACACCCCAAGGAAGAGAGCGGAGGAGACGTGTAGCCCGCTCCCTCTCACCTCCTTTGTAAAGCTGCTGTCCTCTGTTGGGCTCTGATCCAAGCTGAGCATTGGGCTTCGACCAAAAATGTTTCTAGGGCAGGGCGTGGTGGCGCACGCTTGTAATACCAGTACTTTGGGAGGTGGAGACCGGAGGATCCGGGTTCGCGGCCAGCCTCAGCTCTCTCTCTCTCTCTCTCTCTCTCTCTCCCTCTCTCTCTGTCTACCTAGTGAGGCGCAACTTCGTGAGACCCGGTTTCAAAATAGAAGTATAAAAATATAGGGCTGGGGGTGTAGCGCAGAGGTAGAACGCCCCTGGGTTCAATCCCCAGTACTGCAAAAAAAAAATGTTTCTAGTAAGAGAGCTTTCAAGAAACTTCTGGAACCCTAAGAATGCAACCGCGGAACATTCCAACCCGCAGGGCGTCTTGCCCTGTTGCTGTGCACAGCCTGGGGTGTGTGGAAAGGAAGCGGTGATCCTCCCGTCTGACTCTGGCCTCTGCAGCACACCTGAGCGTGAGCACGGCCCCTGGCCCGGCCAGCCTGCCACGCTGGGGGGACGTTGCTCAGGTGACACGCAGGTGCTCCCTTGAAGAATCAGCCAGCCACATTGGATCCATTGAGAGAATGTGTGAGTGGCCGCCATGGCGCAGCCTGGTTGTTCTCAAAGGCCATTTGTTTTATTGGTCTTTTACTTTTCTTTTTTTCTGGGGATTCAACCCAGGGGCGTTCTACCTCGGAGCTACAGCCCCAGCCCTTTTTATTTTGAAATAGGGTCTCACTAAGCTGCTGAGGGTCTCACTAAGTTCCTGAGGCTGGACTTGAACCTGCAATCCTATTTCAGCTTCCCAAGTACTGGGATTACAGGCATGTGCTGCTGCACCCAGCTACTTTGATTTTAAATGTGTTTAGTTTTCTCTGATTATATAAGGGGCGGAGCAGGCAGTATTGTTCAGAGAGGAAATCTCTCCTCCGGGAGGATGTGAATGTTCCAGGGCTGAAAATAGAAAGAGAATGTGTGAACTTGGTGAATTCAGGGAATTCAGATAAAATGAAAAGGGGGAAATTGTAATGATTCCAGTCTTGTGACTCCAAGGCAAGAGGGGCCAGGAGCAAAGCCGAGTGGAGCAGGGGGACAGCCGAGGTGGACCTGGGCCCTGACCTGGCTGTGGCCTCCTCCCTGTGACATCACAAGAAACGAAAGTGGAGCCAGGCGAGCCAAGCCCGGAGTGATCAGAGGTGGAGCCGCTCGCTCTGGGCGAGTCCAGGCACCTGGCAGGAAGATACCGAAATATCTGGGGAGGGATTTGTGCACAAAGGAGGGAGGTGGTGAGGGAGGAACGTGCAGCGTGGGGCCTGCTGGTTGCGCAGGTCTGTGGCATTTCCGATTCTCTGGACTGGACGGGTCACAAGATGTGTTTGTAGGTGTCTCGCTGGTTCCTGCCTGCTGCACCGCACCGTGGAAGAAGAGCACCGCACCTGGCCAGGTGGACGCCCATCATCCTGCACCTCCATGGGCTGGTGGGGATGGGAGCTACGGAGACTGTGCATCGTCCAGGGCTTGGGCCACCTGGCCAGGCCGGGAGAGGAGGGGCAGAGAACATGGCCATTTATAAAACAGGATGGGCTGGGATAGGACAGTGAGATGTTTAAACCATACATCAAGGTATAAGAAAGAAAATGAGCTGGGTGCAGTTGTGCGTGCCTGTAATCCCAGTACTTGGGAGGCTGAGACAGGAGGATTCAGGTTCGAGACCGGCCTCAGCAACTTAGCAAGACCCTCAATAACTTAGCGAGACCCTGTTTCAAAATAATAACATAAAATAGAGCTGGGGGTGTAGCTCGGAAGTAGAATGCCCTTGGGTTCAATCCCCAGTACCAAAGAATGAGAGAGAGAGAGAGAGAGAGAGAGAGAGAGAGGAGGAGGAGGAGAGGAGGAGAGGGAGGAGAGAGGAGAGAGGAGAGAGAGGAGAGAGGAGAGAGGAAAGAGGAAGAGAGAAGAGAAGAGAGAAGAGAGAAGAGAGAAGAGAGAAGAAGAGAGAAGAGAGAAGAGAGAAGAGAGAAGAGAGAAGAGAGAAGAGAGAAGAGAGAGGAGAGAGGAGAGAGGCTGCACTGCCGAGAGTAATTTCAGCGCTGTAGGATTTTGGACCCAGGGCTGACTTCGGAGCTGCGCCCCCTGCAGGAACCTCCTGCGCTGGACAATCCTCACCACCCCCCCCCCACCCCACCACCCTGTGTGACTTCCTGGTGGCAGGTCTGTCGCTCAAGCCTTCTGTGTTCCTGGCGTAGCCGTGTCCTGACATGCTCTCTCTGGGCGGGAACAGGGCAACTTCTCCTGAAGGTGGTGGGGCACGGACCCCAGCGCCAGGCCCCCTTCCCAGTGGGCACTTTCGCCTGGCCATGAAGGTCCAGTGTCAGTGGCTAGCATGTCCCCCACCCCGGAGCATCTGGAGCACTCCTGTGGGAGTCCCCTCAGGATGGCTCATGACACCTCGTGGGGAATTGTTGTCCGGGCACAGCGCCTTGGGGTCTCTGTTCTATAGTGTCGCAGCCGGTCATTCTGGGAAATGTCATAAGCCACACGCTGTGCTGTGGGAAGGCTCCAGAGCCTGGGCTTCCTGGGTCTTCCTCCCTACCGAGCTCGCAGCTCACTGTCTAGCGTCCATTAGCTCATCCTGTGGCTCTCCCGTTGTGCATCCTATCAAAGGTTTGGGGGAAGGATACAGGCCTCAGGAAATGGACTCAGAGGCATCTGTAGAATAGCATTGCTGTCCCACCAGAGGCCATTCCCACAGGAAGAGGGAAGCTGGGAACAAGAGGGAAACCCAGGCTGCTCCGGTGGCCCTCCCAGAAGCTTCCTGACACACAGACGTCCTCCCCCACCACCTCGTCAGAAAAACAGAAACTTGCTCGTTATTAACTGATTTTTGAAGTTTAAAAATATATGTCCTACAAATCAAAGCGCGTTATTAAAGTTCAAACTTCAGTATTATAATGTGGGGGCTTTAAAATATAAATTATGATAGGAGAAAAATAGGGCGCTAGGGACTGTCTGGCTCAGTGAATCTTGTTAGCTACATCTTTGAAGTGAAAATCTTCTGGCCGTAGAGCGAATTCTTTGTAACAGAGAAATCTTTTTCCAAAAATATTACCATAAAAAAGTGAGGTCCCACCCACTTCCAGAAAACTAGAGTAGACCTTTTTACTTTATAAAGACCCTGCCTCAGGTATTTTGTTGTAGCAACAAAAAATGAACTAATGCAGAAAATGATCATTCTACTCCCACCAAACACCACAAAATGTAGTCTATTCCACCCTGCTCTGGGCAGGGTGCTCTGAAAGCCGAGAGCCTAAGGCTCACCTCTCATGGGGCCCACCTCTGCACCCCTCCTCTCCCTCCATCCAGCCCAGGCTATGCCCTGGCCCATGCCCTGCCCTGCCACCCAGCTCCACTGTGCCCAGGTGACCCCTGAGAATACGAAAGTAAATGATAGAGGTCTGAGGAGGGAACACATCTTCCTCAGGGGAGCTCAGGAGGGAGGCAGCCCACCCAGCCTTTGGGGGTGCTGTGAGTGCACCCCACCTTGTGCAGAGACAGCTCCCAGTGCGTCTACCGCAGAGATGGCTTTCTGGGCTTGCCTTTATTTTCCTTGTTTGCTTTCAAATAATAAAACAACCGGCAGATGCGCGGGGCAGATCATGGCTTCTTAGCATTTGTATCAGACGGCTGCCCAGCAGGTCCCCGGTGCTCAGTGGGTCTGCAGGGGTGTGGCGTCCCGCACCAGGGGAAGAATGGAAGCTTCGTTGCTTTTCTCTCCACCATTGGCTACTGGTGGAGAGGTGGTAAAGGTCACATGGTTCACCACCACCCCAGGTCATCTGCGCCAAACCATCTTGCTCTGACCCTAGAGCCACCTTGGTTTCTAGGGGACAATGGTGACCAGAACAGTCTCCAAATGTCTCCAGTTGTTACTGTTGAGAAGTCTTCTGAGCATGCATTGCCAGTAGAGGTGATAATATGTTGGCATATAGATACAGTATTAATTACTACTTTAATAATACATGATGTACAAAAATCAGCCAAAATGAATGAGATAAAGTATGAATATATCGGTGTGCATAGTGTCCCCCGCATTCATGTCCTCCTCAGAACCTCAGAATGTGACTTTATTTGGAAGTCATCTTCGCAGATGTAACTAGTTAGGATGAGATCACACTGGAGTTGGGTGGGCCCTTTATCCAACATGGCTGGTATCTTTATAAGAGGAAGAGAAAGGACACAGACATTGGCATGCAGGGGACATGCCATGTGACAACAGGGACAGATTGGAGTGGTCAGCTCCAAGCAGAGGAGACCCAAGGACAGTGGCAATGCCACAAGTTAGAAGGGAGAAGGAAGGAGCCTCCCCTAGAGCCTTCGGAGGGAGCACAGCCCTGCCCATCCCTCGACCTGGGATGTCTGGCCTTCAGGACAGTGAGACAGTACATTTCTGCTGATTAAGCCATTCGGTTTGTGGTAATTTGTGATGACAACCCTAGGCAACTAATGCACTGGGTAAGACTTCAGTTTTCGATTCTGCTCCTCCATATGTCGTCTTGCACACCCTCTGGAGTATGTCCCCCACTTTCAACACTATACATTGAGGGTGTCCACAGTGGGCCAAGCGGGAGGCTGAGGGGAGACATCTGGGAAGAGCAGGGCACCCTGTGTAGGTAGGTGTGACTTCCAGCCACAGGTCATGCCACAGGCGTAAACACATGAAACCATTTGATGCTGGCTCTTTGTAGCATGCAGGGCTAGAGGGAGGGGCTTTCCTGCTTGCAGCAGCCCAGACCCAGTGGTGGCATGCGGGATGGGAGAGATGAGGCCCCGCGTGGACTGGGGCTGTTTTCCTGGAAGCCCAGGGCAAGGTGAGCCTGTTCCCTCCAACCCCAGAAGCAGCCACATGGCCATTGGCACTTGTAGGTATGTTGCCGATTTCTAACTGGGAAACTTGGAAAAAATCTGTCACTCTTGTCAATGAGAAGATCGTTATTAACAGGCTCTAATATGCTCCTCCCTGTCTACGGGTTTCCCACCCAGCTGTCCTCTGGGTCCCCGCATGTGGTCTCCAGGCCCTCGGTTTGAGACAGTCACAGCTGAGTGAACATTTCCATCTTGTCCCTAGTCTAGAGGATGGTCAGGGCTAAGACCATGCAGTGTCGCAAGCAAGAAATCTAGGAGTGGTTCTGGATGCCCTCCAACTTGAATAGGTCCCATGACAGTGTTCATCATAGACCAGGGCCTGCCACACGCTCTCTGGAATGCACAAGGTAAAGCCAGAACCCCTTAGCTTGGCACTCAGTCTCCTTATCTAGGAGCTGCAGCAAACACCATGGATTGACCACACAAAAGCTCCTTCCAACTCCCTTTTTTCTTGCATTCTTTCTCTATAGAGCCTTGTTATGGTTTGAATTTACAATGTTGCCCTAGACCTCACAGAGACAAGGTAGCCATGTTGGAGACAGGGCTTGGTTGCTGAAGAGGGGTCCTTAAGGGTGTGGCCTTGGGGATTATATATGGCTCCTTTCTCACTTGCTTTCTCTCTCTTGCTTCCAGCCTCTGTGGTGTGAAAGCAGAGCCTTGGTGCTCTCTTTCTCTGCTCCCTGTGCCATGCCCTGAGCTCTGCAGATGTCACCTGGCCTAACATGGACTGAACCCCTGAAATCTCCAGAGCTGTGAGCAACTAAATTTTCCTTCCTCTATGTTGTGTCATCAGACTTTTTGGGTCATAGCAGTAAGAATACTGACTGAAACAGAAATTGATGTCAGAGGAGTGGGGTCACTGCTGTATCTAAACCTGACCATGTGTTTTGTGAGTCTTTGGAGCTGGTTTGTGAAAGGAAGTTGGAAGGGCCAGAATGCTAATAGAAAGGTGGATGGTAGACTGTGCTCAGGAGATATCAGAGGGCAAAGAGGACTCCATAGGAATATGGAGTAGAGGCCACATGTGTTACATTCCGGCAAAGAACTTATTGTCATTTTGTTTATGTCCTGACTTTGTGTGAGGCCAAATTTAAAGATTATGAACTAATTAAGCTGTTGGAGGAAATCTCAAAATAGCAAATTATCCAGACTGTATTGTGACTACTAACTTCTGCATTCAGCCAGTTGTACTTTGAATCTCTGGGGAAGAAAGCAAAGCAGAGAGACTTTATAGACTTGTAGTTTGGCCAGAAAGGCATGTGTGAAATTGGGGTCCAGAAAGATGATATTGTGAAAGAAAGATGGCTGAAGGGAGATCAAATATTTTTGCATAAGAACAAAGAAAGGAATGTGGTCAGGGCAGTTCAAACCCATGTATGTTATCAAGGAAACAGGTTCAAGGGCACAGTGGCAACCATCAGAGGCAGGCCCAGCAGGTCATTGAAGAGAGCCCAGGAGCCATGATTAAAGAGGGCATAACTACCTTTCCTACAATCCATTTTGGTGCTCACAGAAAAAGGGGGTTATGTAGTTCTTCCATCCCCCCCTCCCAGATTTCAAAGGAAGGCCTGGGAAGCCAAGCAATGTGTGGCAGGGTCAGAATCCCTGCAAGAAGGTCCAAAGGGGGCAATTTGTAAAGCTATGAGGGTGAAGCAGCAAAGGTTGAAAGAAAAGAAAACCCGAGATTATGAAATGCCAGAAATGTGGAATGACTATCAGGAAAGGCTTAAAGCTTTGAGCCATGGGGCCAGGCTAGAAGAGTGAGTATATGGCCAATTGCAATCAACCTGGCCATAGAGATGGGGCTGCCAAGGCTTCTTGGAGATCACATCTCACCGCCATGTGCTCTGCAGATGCCAGAAATGGAGCTATAGAGTTAAATGCTTTTCCTGCTGGATTTTGATCCTTTCTTGGTCCCATTCCTTCTTTCTATTGCCCTATTCACCTCTTTTGGAATGCAAATGTTTACTCTGTGCCGTTGTACATTGGATACATGCAACTTGCTTATTATCATCATCATAATCATCATCATTTTTTTTTACAGGGCCTCATAGCCAAGAGTTTACTTTGAGTCTCAGAAGAGACTTTGGACCTACTAGAACTGTTAAGATTATGGAACTCTTGAAGATGGACTAAATATGTTTTGCACTGTGAGATGGCTGTAAGGGGGCCTCCTCCAGAGGTAGAGTATTATGGTTTGGATTTAGAATGTCGCCCTAGATCTCACCGAGACAAGGCAACCACATTGGAGGCAGAGCTTGGTTGCTGAGGAGGGGTCTCTGAGGGTGTGGGCTTGGGGGTTATGTATGGTCCCTCTGCCCCTTTCTCTCTCTCTCCACTTCTTGCCTCCATGATGTGAAAGCAGGGCCTTTGTGCTCTCTCTGTATGCTCCCCTCACCAGGCCCTCTGCAGACTTCACTTGGCCTAACCAGGACTGAACCCCTGAAATCTCCGGAACTGTGAGCAAATAAATCTCCCTTCTTCCAAGTTGTGGTCATCAGATTTTATGAGTCATCAGAGTGAGAATGCTGACTAAAACAAACCTGGAAAGTTAAATAATTTTCTAGACACCTTCCAGTCAGGGTGGCCATATGACCCTGTTATCGCTAATAAGATACAAGTAGAATTTCTATTCCAAATAGAAAGATAGGGTCTAGGGAAAAGAAGGAAGTTTGCTCTCTGCTTTCTTCCTACATGGAAAACAAATGTGATGTCTGGAAGTCCAGCTGCTATTTTGTAATCAGAAGGACAAAAACTTCATTGTAAAGGTGGTGGAGGAGAAAGAAAGAAGAGACTGGAGTCCTGATGACTGTTGTGAGCAATCACACTGGCCTTGGATAATCTGCCCTCAAGGTTAGAAAAGAGGAAGTGAGAACCCCTTCATTGTTAGCCAGTCTTGGCCAGGTTTTCTCGTGCTTCCAGCCAATTGCATTCCCAACCGGTGCCGGAACATTGTAGTTCCTCAGTAACTGTGAGTGCCTGACCCCGTCTCCATCTCACCGGTTGCCTGACTTATTCATCCTCTCTGCTTTCTGAGCAATTTCCTAGAATGTGGGGGTAAAGTTTATTATGCTGGCAGATAATTGCATGCTGAGAGTAAGTTCTTTGTAGGTGAGATAATTCTATGAACTCCTTGAGCCCTATTCTGACAAGGTCTGGAGTACTGGAATTACAGGCATGCACCACCATGCCGAGCTAACAAGGGCCCCGAGGAATGCTCGCAGACACAAATCCTGAGTTGTCACCTTCCCTCTGTTGGCAGACATCTCATGAAGCACAGCTGTGGGCGGGCATGTGTCTTTCATGACTTACCCATTCTGCTCGAGAGGAATAGCTGGTTATCATCACACGGTTCAGGGCCCCCTTGTCCTTCTGCATCAAGCATTCCAGCTGCCCTTGCTGGGGACACTACAATGGCATTCAAGGCTCCTTCCTCCCGGGGATCCTGGCCTGCCATTGCTCTGCTGTGCACCTGTCAGCCTTCATCCTTGGCCCCCATATTGGTCAGTGGGTGAGCCCTGTGGACTCCGCCTTCTTGAATGAGTCTGGGCCTGTCCAGTGCCCTGTGGTCTCCCTACCACTACTGGTGCGTTCTGCCACCTGCAGCCCCAGCCTTGGTTTGGGGCTGGCTCTCCCTCAACCATCCCACCCTGCAGCCTTTAAAGTGGGCAAGCTTCTGGGCATGGTAGGGCATGCTTGTAATCCCAGTACTTGGGAGGCTGAGACGGGAGGATCCGGGTTCACGGCCAGCCTCAGCTACTTAGTGAGGCCCTCCACAATATTGCAAGACCCTGTTTCAAAATAAAGAATAAAAAATAGGGCTGGGGTATAGCTTGGAGGTAGAATGCCCCTGGGTTCAATCCCCAGGACCACAAAATAAATAAATAAATAAATAAATAAATAAATAAATAAATAAATAAAGTGGGTAGGCTGGGGTTGCTCACATGCCAGAGAGAGATGTGAATTACCAAGTTGCCCCTGTCATGCTTTACCTATTTAAAAATGTGATTTGTTAGCTGGGCATGGTGGCACACACTTGTAACCCCAGTACTTGGGAGGCTGAGACAGGAGGATTGCAGGTTCTAGGACACCCTCAGTAAGCAGTGAGACTCTCGTCAACCTAGTGAGACTCTGTTTCAAAATAAAAATAACATAGGGCTGGGGGTGTAGCTTGGAGGTAGAACGCCCCAGGTTCAATCCCCAGTACCCCACACACACACGCACAAATGTGATTTGCTAACATTTAAAAACTGGACCCAGCTGGGCGTGGTGGCGCACACTTGTAATCCCAGTACTTTGGGAGGCGGAGACCGGAGGATCCGGGTTCGCGGCCAGCCTCAGCGTGCATGCGCGCGCACGATCGATCAATGGATAGATCAATCGGTCTATCTCTCTCTGTCCCTCTCTCTCTCTCTCTCTCTCTCTCTCTATCTCTCTCCCTCTCTCTCTCTACCTAGTGAGGCCCTCTGCAACTTCGTGAGACCCGGTTTCAAAAATAAAAAGCATTAAAAAATAGGGCCGGGGGCGTAGCGCGGAGGTAGAACGCCCCTGCGTTCAATCCCCGGTACCGCAAAAAATAAATAAATAAAAAATAAAAACTGGACCCTTTCACATACATATTCCAATCTCCAAATTCTCTAGAAGAATCTGAGGCTCTGCTGATGACGATGATGGGCCTTCTTTCTTCCCAGGAGAGCCGAGAAGGTTCTCAGTTCCCCTGGCAGGCTCCTGTGGGCACTGGGGTTTGCAAAGCTCATTCTAGAACCTTCCCACACAGCCGGTTGCCAGGGACTCCCGCTCCACAGGTTTTAATAGTGATTTTCTCCAGCCCCAGTCCTCACCCATGCTCTATAGTGGCCAATTCCATAACTTCCCAGGGACTTTTTATTCTTTAAAAGATCGGTCCAGTTCAATCTAACAAAAATTGCACGTCGAGACCCATTAGAAGCTCATGACACCTGTTTAGTGTGTCGTGGCCAGCATTTAAGAAAATAATAAAACAGAGTTGGACAGAACATCAGACTGCCCATACTGCACGAAGCAAGGCTAAGTTTTTTTGGTGCAACTCTTAATTCATTTATTTATATGCCTCCGTATGTGTGTACTGGGTTGTAATATAAATTCTCTTCTATTTCCTACTCTGAGTCCCAGCCTCCTGGTCTCTCTTGTTAAATTGCCCCTTCCCACCCCATTTCCTCCGGGAGTCACAGGGATGCCTGTGGTGTCCCTGTCTTGATGGCTGTGTGGTTGCTGCTCCCCCCTCCTGCCAACTAGCCAAGGGGTGGTCTTGGAGAGGTGGCTCAGATTCCAGGAGGAGCAGGTGACTCTCCAGGGATAGCCAGCTCTGGCTCTAAGCGGGCTTCTCTGTTTCAGGGACAAAAAACACACAAGGTTTTGGCCCAGGAGCACAGCTCAGAAAGTAGCTGATGGGAACATCCCCCACCTGAGCCCCCTTCTTCCTCGGAGGGGGACGGGCTGAGCTGGGACCAGATGGCCTGGCTGGCACTGCCTCCGGCAGAGGCAGCTCTTGTGCCCCACGCCCTGGGCTCGCAGAGCTGGAAGGGTCCTCGGAGAGCGTCCCGTCTGTCTCCCCATCCTGAATCCAGAAAACATCTTGGCGACCAGCTGGCATGGAATGTCAGCTCAGAGCCAAGTGGGAGGAGGTGGAGGAGCTCTGGAGGTGAGGACAGTGAGCTGATGGAAGGACAGGAGGACACTGTGGGGGTGGGGACATCTTCAGGGCAGGGCTGCAGGATCCCAGCTGCAGAGTGAGGAGGGAGAAGGACCCGGACCCAGGGCTGGCCATCCTGGCCTTTTTGTTGTTGTTGTTGTTTGGTACTGGAGATCGAACCCAGGGGCATTCTACCTTCGAGCTACACTGTCGCCCTTTTTATGTTTTATTTTGAAACAGTCTCGCTAAGTTGTTGAGGGTCTTGCTAAGTTGCTGAGGCTGGCCTCCAACCTGCAATCCTCCTATCTTGGCCTCCCAAGAACTGGAATTACAGGCATGTGCCACTGTGTCCTGGTCTATTTTTAAGGGCAGTCCTAAGCTCACACAGTGGGGAAATCATGGGGTGGGATTCAAAATCAGGCCAAGGCTCCAAGATAGACCCCTAAGTGACACATACCTTTTGTGGCCCTTCCTGAAACCCGCAGTATTATTTGCAGCTATTTTTTCATTCAGGAGACATTGAACTGTGACGATAAGCCCAATAAATCTGGCCCTGCATTGGCAAAATAATTATTTGGCTGAAAAATCTCAGGAAGCCAATAATAATGGTGAGATCACCATGTTGGTCTCACCACTGAGCATCTACTGAGAAATGCACATGAGACTCTAAATTTGTTTTCTATATTATTTATCCATAATTGGGTCCTGGCTTTAAAAACCCCATTTACATCATTCCAATGGGAAAGTGCAAAGCCTCCTGTCAGGTGGGAAAAGCTGGTGGGGGAGAAATCTCCCAAGTGGAGGACGCTGAGACTGTTTGATCGCAGAGGCTGGGAGGGAGGTGGCTGGGGGTCCTGCTGGACGGTGCCTGTGTCCTGTGGACACTGAGCTGGCACCTGCTGGGGACTGGGGTCTCCTAAGGTCCAGGCCCATGTGCAGGTCTGGAGTCCTGTCACCTACATGCCCAGACCTCAGGGTGCTGGTTGCAAAACTCACCTCTGGGTGCCACCAGGATGCACGAGTGAGCTTCCCTCCTGCACCCACACCCCTGGCTGCGGTTTCCCATGGGAACATCTGCTTTTTCCTCCTGAATTGCCAGCAGGCCAGCATCTGTCTGAGGCACTTGGGGACAGAACCTGGCACCCAGAAGGTACTCCGGGAATGGGGGATGCCCCAGGGACCTACCTCTACCATGAGGTCTGGCGTCTGTTCTCTTTGAAGTGTGGTCCCTGTCCTGTTGGCTTTAACTAGATGGCATGGAACAATCCAAGTTTTGCTGTCGTATTGATCTGGATTCAAACTTACCCATTCCATTATTCTACTTGGGCCTCAGTTGTGTTCACGTGTAAAATGGAGCTAATACAGTTGAGAACTGACAGAATGTGTGGAAGATGCCTGGAGCAGGGCACCTTGGGGGCATTCAGTGACAGGAAGGTCACCTGCGCTCAGTTCCCAGAGCCTGCGTCCTCATCACTGAGAGACGCGATGCTGGTCTCTCTTTGGTACCTAGAAGACGGGCAGGAGCCACATTTCCCGGGACTTGGCCTGCAGTCAAAGGGGGACTCGTTGCTACTTTCTGGGCTCCCCGATTGCGCTGCACCACCCCGTCACAGCCCGGACCTCCCTCAGAGGGAGTTATCTGACTGTCTGTCTGTCTCCTCCAGGCTGCAGAGACATTGTGGAAGGCAGAGGCTCTGGGCAAGTTGGTCTGGGCATTGCCAGTAACAAGCACCAGGTCCCTGGGATGTGTAGGAGTGGATGGCTTCTCTGGCACTAATCTGGCTCTTCCAGATCCCCCCAGACAGAGTCCGGATTGGTCTAAATGCCAAGATGGAAACATCGCCTATTCCAAGAATCAGGTCACTTAATCTGTAAGAAAAAGTAAAAGAGCCCGGGGGCTGGTAGGACCTGATACCGCTCTGATAACTTGCCTAAATGAAGAATTTATCTAAAAAAAAATCATGACTTCTAGCCACTGTGGACCATTTTAGGCCTGAGAAGGACATTTGGCAGCTGTTACATTTTACAGAGCAGCTTCTCTGTAAAATCCGGTTTATGTTTTATTTTTTGGGCTCGCATTCCTGAACCATTCATTACTATGCCGAAAGCTGGGGTGCTGTTAGGGACCTGCCATTTGGGAGGGGAAGCAGTAGGAAGAAAAGGAACTGAGAGATGCTTTTCTGAGCAGGAGTTTAGTCTGTCAGCTTTGACCTTTCCATTCCGACTCAATGCTGCGCGCAACAAAAACCTTGACATTTAAAAAGGCAGCGCATCCGGCCCACATCTTTCTCTTTCAGGCCGACCACTTTTCTGGACCCTCCTTTTCTTCAGAGTTACGGTCAGAAAGGTAGCTTGGCATTTCTGCTACTTCTGGCCCCTATCTTTGAGAAAAAAATGCAGGGGAAACGGGAGGTTTGAAAGATAAAAGCGTGCGTTATGGCTGTCCATCTCCCGGGATGGGCCTGTGTCTGCTGGTGGGCGTCTGCGTGTCTGATCGCAGCTCTATTTTGCTTTGAAAAGGGTAGGACCGCAGGTGTCAGGAAGCGAGCTGAGACAGGTGGAAACCCACTTCGCTGCGCCTATTTTTAGATCGGAGTCTATTTAAGTGGAAGCGATAACATCAAGGTACCTGGCAAGAGAAAATGAGTCTGTTTGCACAGTAATCGTTTTGCCCAAAAAAGGAAGGAACATCCTAAGGTTATCCAAGGGCTGAGGGAAAAGGGAAAATCAAAGCAGGTGACGTGGTGGAGAAGAACCTTTGTAGGGGGCCCTTTAAAGAAATCGGGGAGCTGGAAGAAATCGGGATGAACCTGAATCTCCAGTTGACTCTGAGCCAGCTGTGTATGGCTGTGTTCTCTTCCAATCTCCCGTGGTAACCCTTGGGCTCTCCCGTCCCCCGCAGGGACAGGTCACCAGTTATAGAGGCCAGACAGTGCAGGGGACTCGCCACCCAGACATATACCACCCTGGAGACCCTGAGCCCCAGCGTCTACCTCCTGCCCACACCTCTAGCCTTCCCGATCCTTCTCCCCCTCGTTTCTATCATGCCTGCCCTTTCACCCCTCAGAGATGGACCCCCTTCATTCTATACCATTCTGTCACCCTCACCCCCACCCATCTCCACTTCCTGGCCAAGGCTGGAAGACCTATTGCTTAACTAGGTTCTTGCCCACATTCTCAGCTCCCTTGGCCCCGGGTCAACCCCGCCATCTTTCTTCCACTAGAAACCCCTGGTGGGGAGGTGGGTGTCGCCTGGCCCAGTTCTGAGAGCAGTGTCTCGTCTGTCCCGGAGCAGGTGTGTGGCAAGTGCTCACAGAGGAAATGCTACCCCTGGCATATGAAGTGGACATCGGGGCAGAGTTTTAGGGTCCTGTCGTCTCTAAACCTGTTTGCTGCATGACATGGCGTAATTCTCCAGCCTGCCGTTTTGTTTTTGTTTTGTTTTGTTTTTTGTTTTTCTGGTTCCTTGTGGACATTAGGGAAGGAATCACTGGCCGGAGGGTAGGTTAATGGCCTATCAGTCTATATCAGAAAAATCAGTATTGTCCAAGGGCACTGGTATCTACTCGGGAACTGCATCGCAGGGGTGCAGCAGGGCGCTGCGTTGGGTACACATGTGCTGTGGGGACTTTGGGTGTGTGCGAGGAGCTTGAGGCAGGGGAAGTTCTGTTTTTGTTTTTGTTTTGTTTTTTGGTCCTGGAGATTGAACCCAGGGGTGGTCTACCTCTGAGCTACATCCCCAGCCCTTTTCATTTATTTTTTTAAATTTTGAAACAGGGTCTCACTAAGTTGCTGAGTGTCTAGCTAAATTGCTAAGGCTGGCCTCGAACCTGAAATCCTCCTGTCTCAGCCTCCCAAGTACTTGGATTACAGAATTTGAGATTACAGGGGTGAGCCACTGCACCTGGCTTCATTTTTGTTTTTTCTGAAAACATTGCACAAGGTCATCACGGAGGTCCATGTTGGCTCCGGGACCCCAGAACTCAAGTCCCATGAAGCTGAGTTGTGGTCAGAAATTTCCCTGGGACTTAGAATATGCAGGCTCACTGCCCCCATCTGGAAGAGAACCTTCCCAGGGTCTGAGGTGGAGAGCAACAAAGAGAACATTTGTGCATGTGCGTGCGTGCGTGCGTGTGTGTGTGATTCTGGGGAGTGAACCCAGGAGCATTCTACCACAGATTTTTTTTAATTTTTGAAACAGGGTGTCACTAAGTTGCTGAGGCTAGCCTCAAACCTGCAATCCTCTTGTCTCAGCCTCCCAAGTACTGGAATTACAGGTGTTTGCCACCATGCCCCGCTCACGAGAACATTTAAATAAACTCCAGGGCATGTATTCAGGCCCATGTTGAGTGAGGCTGCAGGAGGGCAGCATCGGAGACTGGGAGAACGCCTGGAGCATTGGAACAGCGTTTGAGGTCTGGAGACCTGGGGCCGAGCCCAGCAAGATGCATCCCACTGTGCCTTCCGGCAAAAAACAGATGTTCTCTCTATCCCTCGTGTGGACAAACCATAGAATTTCTGCCAGGCATGAGCGAGATGACACACGAGCAGCGTTCAGAGCACACCAGTCCGGCAGCGAGCTCCGGCTCTCCACGAAGGTCGTCTGTCATTATTCTCATCCTCCTTCCTGCTGTTTAACTTTTCCATTTCCATTAGTTCCCATAAAAGACTCCTAGGGCTTATCGGCTCCTGCCTTTTTTCTCTGCAAAGCCACTTCCATTATTTTTGCTTTCAATTCGATTTCATTTTTTTTAAAAAAAATTATTTCCTGTTCTTACTGCTCTCTCTCCCTTTAAACAATTTTTTTTCCTTTGAAAAAATTTTCAGCAAGTCAGTGTGGTCTTGGCAGCCATATTACATTTCAAGAAAATAAAAAAAGAAGAAATAGTATTTGAAAAATTATGGAAAATTGGCAGGTAAAATGAGACTCAGCTCTGATTCACGTTCAAAATAGATTTCCTATCTGGCAGAAACAGGCTTGGGTGGGAAGAGGACAGGCTGAAGGATTTGGAAAGCGAAACTCTAGTAATTTTGCTTTCCGCTTTTTATGGTTCTGTTGAGACGATTGATAATCCTTTTTGTTAGGGTTTGAGTTTGGAATATCCCCCCAAAGACTTGTGTGTTGAAAGCATGTGCCCCATGCAGCAAGATGCAGAGGTGGAGCATCTGGAGGAGGAGGGTCACTGGGGACTATCTACGTCCCTGGGCCCGTCCTCTCACCTTCTCTGCTTCCCACTGCTGTGACCGAAGGTACCTGCCACCAAGGTTCCTACCTGGAAACCAGTTGAACATGGGCTGAACCCCTGAAACCTCTGTGACCTCTAAAACTGTGAACTCAATAAATCTTTCTTCCTCTAAGTTGTGCTTGTCAGGTATTTTGATCATAGAATCAAAACATGCTGACAAAAACACCTTTCTTTTTGGAGAAAAAAATAATTAAAAAGAGTCAGCCTCCTTTTTAGTTTAAGGCATAAAGACATTGGAATAGCAGATACTGTTTCAAAATGACCTGCACTTGGATGCCATGAAAAGAATAAAAATGAAAAACCCCAGTTCTCAAAAGACCAACGTCAGTAGTCCATCACATAGGCATTGGCTGTTTTTAGGAGACAAGCGATGAGTATGGGAATGACCACCATTTGTGAGCATAATCATAAAGCAATTTAAACAAAGCTTTTCAGAGAATCGAAGGAAAGGAATACCTTGGCCCTCATTTAATATTTTAAAGATTTTCCCTCAACATTGAGTTAGAATCAGATTTATCCAAATGGATAAATTAAGTGCAAAAAGATCCACCTGCCAGGGAGCAGGGTCATCTCTGTGGTTCTCTGTCCTTCCCGTGCCAGCCCTGGGTGACGTCTTGGGCCAGGGTGGGAGGTAGCTGCACTGAGTCTCCACCTCATGGGTGTGGGTGGGCACTGCTTTGCCAATGACTTTGAACTTTGGGGACAATCCTTCAACGCTTGGCTGTTTTCTCCTGGGCAACATGTCAGGAATCTTTACAACAGACACTTGGGGATGATGGGGAGGCTCTGAGCCCCAAGGCCCCAGGGTCCCTTAGCACAGACCTACCTGCTCTGAGGGGTGAGCATTTTCTGCCAGAGTCAACCTCATCATAAAATGACAAGTCACAGATAGGCATGGTGGTGCACACTTGTAATACCAGTACTTGGGAGGCTGAGACAGGAGGATTGCAGATTCGCAGCCAGCCTCGGCTACTTAGTGAGGCCCTCTGCAACTTAGTGAGACCCTGTTTCAAAAATAAAGAATAAAACATAGGGCTGGGGGTGTAGCTCGGAGGTAGAATGCTAGGTTCAATCCCCAGTTCTGAAAATAATTAATTAATTAATTAATTAAAATGACAAATCACAATGGCAACCGTGTCTTCTAGAGTTTCTGACATATCTAAGTAACGTTCTGGTATTTCCTTCCCCCTTTTCATTTGCTTTGTACTACAAAGGTTAAAAAAAATTATAGGTTATATAGGAAATGCAGATTTAGAAAGGCTTATTGAAAAACCACTTTTTCTTCCTAGTGATGGCAGTATTAATATTTTGATGGACAGTGTAGGTCTGTACACACACACACATGGTCATCTGTGGGTAGAGGGGCCTTGAGTCTCCTTGCTTTCTGCCCTTTCTACCTTGTCTATCCTTGGCCCTCACTGACCCGTGGTATTCCTACCACAGAAACCACCTCTCCTTTTAAGTGTGTAAGCTTAACACCTACCATGCCTTCCACATGGCTCCGAGTACCAGCTGAAGTCCTCAATTGTCGAGGGCCATCTTAGAACACACACTGAGATTATCATCTTGGAGCAGCCCAGTTTGAATACACGGTATTTGGCTGGGTGGGATTCTTCCGCAAGCAGACATTCCAAGGGACCTAGTGTTATCTTCAAGGTGTGGTCTTTGATGTCGTCTCCATCCAGTAACGTCTAATCCCTCTTTCCTCCAAGCCTGTCACATGTCTGCCTCATTGACTTTCTTTATTGTAACCCGTGACAATTGCTGATTTCTGTGTTTGATTAACCTTTATGATGTTTTGTCTAAAGTTTCTATAAAAGCAAGTTGCTGGCTACAGAAGGCTGGGAGAATTTGTCATCTTTATCTCTTCCCCAACCCCCCAATTATTAAATTCTTTCCAGATTATATTATCAGACCGTGTCGTTTTGGTGCAAGAAGACTATTGATCAGGAAGCTGCCTGGTGCAGCGACCTTCCATGGCAGGAACCGCGGAATAGTTTTCAGGGAGCTGCCTAAAGCAGCAACCTTCCGTGATGGGGCTATGGAGCAAGCAGTGTCCGCCAGAGCACCCAATACTCAATGTGGCCTCCACAGCCCTGCGTGACCCTCTGCCTCAACACCTGTTGCTGTCCTGTGTTTGAACTGGTTATTCCTTAAAATCACCAGGCACCTCCAGGCTCGGGACCTTTGCGAGTGCCGCCCTCAGTCTAGAATTCTCTCCCCTGCCCACCACCCAGGCCCCCATGTCTGCCTTACTTGCCCCCTTAGGTCTTTACTCCAGCCTTACCTTTTCATTGGCTCCCCTATTTTAAACGGTACCCCTTCCAAATCCATTGCACCTGCCTCCTCACCCCACTTTCTCTGTGGCAGTTACCACCACCCACCATGCTGGGATTGAATTCACAGTCTCGTGTGTTGCATCCTACTCAAGGGCAAAGCCCATGAGCTCAGGGATTTTTGTCAACTTTATTCACAGCTTCTAATCCCAGCACCTAGAGCAGTGCCTGGTACAATAGGTGCTCACGAATATGCATTAAATGATCGAATGAATGCATTTTTTGTCTTTAATCTCTATAGCACTTGTGAAAAGTATCAGAATCAAAACATAGTCACTCTTATCAAATTCTAACCAAACATTAATCAGGAAAGCCAGGAGGTTATGACAGAGTGACCCCGTGCATGCTGTCACTGTGATTTGGAGCGGGGTTGAGTGTGTCCCCAAAGGTTCATGTGCTGGAAGTTTGGTCCCCAGCCTGGCTGCGATAGAACCTTGAAGAGGTGAGGTCTAGTCCTAGGTAATTAGGTCCTAGGGCCTAATTGCCCTTGGAAGGGATTAATACTGGGTTGCTGTGTACATTAGTTCTTGTGAAAATGAGTTGCTTATAAGGAAAGCAAGCCTGCCCCCAGAGTCCCTCAGGCTTCCTGTCTCACCACGTGACTTCTCTCCCTCTCGAATGTACTCCCACCAGGATGTCATCTGCCATGTTGTGATGTAGCCAAAAGGCCCTGACCAGAGGTTGGACTCAGGGGGCCACCCATCATGTACTTTCAGCCTCTGAAACTGAGCTAAAGAAACACCCTCCCTTTTTTTTTTTTTTTTTTTTTTTTGCTGTACTGGGGATTGAACCCAGGGGCATTCTACCTCCGAGCTACACCCCCAACCCTATTTTTTATTCTTTATTTTGAAACAGGGTCTCACTAAGTTGTGGAGGGCCTCACTAAGTAGCTGAGGCTGGCCGTGAACCCAGATCCTCCAGTCTCGGCCGCCCAAGTACTGGTATTACAAGTGTGCGCCACCATGCCCAGCAACCCCGTTTCTTTATATGTTACCCAGCTTCTGGTATTTTGTCACACCAGCAGAAAACAGACTAACACACTTGCCCCTAATAAGAACTACTACAAAGACTCCCTGGAGGGCTTGTATGCACCTGTGCCTGTAACCAGAACTTTCCCCAAGGACTTTCCAGACTGTAGCTTGTCCTGCAAGTCACAGGACAGCTGGCCAGATGCGGAAGAACACTTGCCCCATCCACTGTCTCCACTAATGAACGGAGGCCACCTCCTGTGATAGGCCCCTGAACCAGTGCTCTCTGCTTCAGAACAAATGACTTCTCTCCTTTGCCTTTAAAAGTTTCCCCTGGCCAGCTGGGCGTGGTGGCGCACGCTTGTAATCCCAGTACTTGAGAGGCTGAGACAGGAGGATCCAAGTTCACAGCCAGCCTACTTAGTGAGGCCCTCCGCAACTTAGTGAGACCCTGTTTCAAAATAAAGAATAAAAAATAAGACTGGGGGTGTAGCTCGGAGGTAGAATGCCTCTGGGTTCAATCCCTGGTACTGCAAAAAAAAAAGTTTTCCCTGACTCAACCTCCCTGGACATGTCTTTGGTCCCCCATGGCACCAACATTTGGGTTATAATCCTGCTGCTTATTCCTGAATAAACGCATATTCTTTGAGTTGTTTTCAGCTTATCACACTCAAATTGCTTCCAAATCCAGTTTTTAAAAAAGAGGTGAGGGATGGGGAATGAAGTTCCTTTCCACTCAACCCAGTATTTCTCAAACTCTTCTTCATGACCCTAAAGAGCCTTCGTAGACTTTTATTTCCTGTGCGCACCGCCCCCGTGAACCTTTAACACACAGATACATTGCACCGTATGCACATCCACATTTTACACACACAAAGAGTAAAATGTTTGCACCCCTAGAGCCCACTTTTGCCCTCTTGGGGGCAATATCAGTTGTGTTGGGTATGTGATGAAACACATCAGGATGTTTCAAGACACTTTAAACAAACTATAACTGGGTTTTAAAAAACACAGACATGAGCCAGGCGTGGAGGTGCATGCTGGTAATCCCAGTACTTGGGAGGCTGAGACAGGAGGATCGCGGGTTCATGGCCAGCCTCAGCTACTTAGCAAGGCCCTCTGCAACTTAGTGAGACCCTGTTTCAAAATAAAGAATAAAAAATAGGGCTGGGGGTGTAGATTGGAGGCAGAATGCCCCTGGGTTCAATCCCCAGTTCCGCAAAAAACAAAAAACAAAAAAAACAAAAAAAAAAATCACAGACATGCAGCACTTTCATGGTAGAAATGGAAGCTCAGATCTGTGGACAAGCTTGAATTCCGTGTCATTAACCCTACACTCTTGCTTCTGCCATGGGGCCCACCTGCTGGCAACAGCCCCCAGGAAGTGGTCATCAGCATGACTCTTCAAGGACCCCAGGGGCCAGCGGGAGCTCAGCCAAGTCCTTCACGGACCTCTGAACACACTGTGACCACAAGCCCGCTCACAAGGATGGTGTGGGCAGCACCTCGGAGCTCAGGTGTGACAGGCAGAGTACTCATCCCTCCATCCACATGCCCGGTGCCTCTTCCCTAGAACCCCAAAACCTCAGCAGAGCAAACCCTCCATTCCTGAGCAGCCGTGGGGTCCCTCTGGCCCCCCATGGTCATTGTTTTGTGGCGATCAAACTTGTTGGTGCCCTTGTTTCTCCTCGCTGGAGGGGTGTTGTCCTGGACCTACGCCCTCCCCTTCCACCAGGCACGGTGGCGGTGTCTGTGCAAGGCAGGACTGCATGGCCCACGCCAGGAGCGCAGCAGTTAATGACTTCTCTGACTCCAGGACAAGGTGCTAATTACTCACACAGGGATGCAGGGAAAGGACTCTGTCGGACATCATCCAAGTATTACTAAGAAAAACGGACACCTAATTGTCCGGTTGCAGCAGTCTTTACAGATAGCGTGCTAATTTGAAGGGACTGGGAGTGGCTCATTACTGAGGTCCCCTGCAGAGGAGAGGGACTCTCGATGGCTTTCAAGCACCTTTCAGAGTCTCCATCCACGCGCTTGCTCAGTACATGAAAGGTGTCCCTGAAGTCCCCAGTGCCCACCCCAGCCTGCGTGCCAGGAGGTTCACCCCAGAGTCTGAAAAGAGTGGAGACAAGGAGCTCATGATGGAGAGCACGTGCTATGGACGTGCTGGGTATGATGGCACACGCCTGTAATCCCAGTTCTTGGGAGGCTGAGACAGAAGGATCGCAGGTTTAAGGCCAACCTCAGCAACTTGTGAAACAAGCGAGACCTTATTTCAAAATAAAAAGGTCTTAGGCTATAACTCAGAGGTAGAATGTCCCTGGGTTCAATCCCCAGAATTAAAAATCAAATTGTCTACGCCTCTTGGGCCCCACGCTGACAGCCTGGTCGCATCCTGGCCATAGTTCTGAATGTCCAAGGTCAAGGGACCACATCTGGTGATGGTCTTCTTGCTGGCAGAGTCCCAAAGCTGTGCAGGGCATCACATGGCGAGAGCCAGGAGTGCACTTAGGTGTCTCCTCTAGTCTCTCTCTCTTGTCACAAAGCCCCCAGGATTCAATGACAGGGGCTCCACCCAGAGGACCTTATCTAATCCTAAATTGCCTCCTGAAGGCCCCACCTCAAAAACCATGGTTGGATTAAGTTTCCACTTTCTTAATACCTCACAGTGGGAACTAAAGGTAATCACAGGAACCTTGATGACAACACTCAGACCAGATCAGGCCTTTGCTCAGAGCACCTGCAGCTTCCAGAATGCCCCTCCACCCAGGCTTCCTGGAGACTGCAGAGTTCATCCCCTCTCCCCCGCCACACCCAGGTCATACGACTTTTCTCAAGGAATGTCACACTTCTTTAGTCATTAGTCTTTAGAGAAACGTAAACAAAAACTGCAGTGAGGTGCCACGTGACACCAACCAGGCTGGCTACAATCCAAACGGTAGAACATAAGTGTTGGCGAGGATGTGGAAATACCGGAACTCTCACACACTGCCGGAGGGAAGGTAAAATGGTACAGCTGCGGTGGCAAAACAGTTTGGCAATTTCTAAAAAGCTCAACATAGAGTCGCCATATGACCCAGCAATTCCACACCTAGGTATTCCCAAAAGAAATAAAAACATATGCCCACATTCAAACCACATATATTTAATAAATATTTTTAAGTAAGTCAGAACTTATAATGAATATATTACTAATTCACGGCCTGCTTTTTCAACTAACAATACACGGTAAAGTTCTTTGTATGTCACTAATATTCTCCTACTATAGTTTCTTAATGATCACATAATATTTAAAATAGTATCCGGTCAATCCTCAGATGATGGTGTTATACTTCTTGGTTGGGTTTTTTTTTTTTTTTGCAGTACTGGAGATTGAACCCAGGAGCATGCTACCTCTGAGCTACACCCCCAGCCCTATATTTTTATCCTTTATTTTGAAACAGGGTCTCACTAAGTTGCGGAGGGCCTCACTAAGTAGCTGAGGCTGGCTGCGAACCTGGATCCTCCAGTCTCAGCCTCCCAAGTACTGGGATTATAAGCGTGCGCCACCACGCCCGGCTTACTTCTTTGCTTTTGTGAGCAATGCTGCCATGAATGTCTCTGTAGTTAAATCTCTGCACATAGTCATGATCATTTCTTTGGCATAAATTCCTGAAGATGGAATTACTGGGTCGAAAGAATGCAAAAAGTAAGGCTTTTGAATGTATTACCAGAAAAGTTGTATCAATTTTTGCACTCAAGAGTAGTCTTTATTTGTATCCTTGCCAACCAATTACTTTTAATCATTGCCATCTGAAGAATAAGGCAAAATGATATTTGTCAGCATTTCTTTGATTAATATACAATTTGACATTTTTTTGTATATTGATCAATTTTATTTCTTTTTTTGTGATCTTACTGTGTCCTTTCCATGGAGAATTTATCTCTTTTATATTTATTTGTTTGTTTGCTTGCTTGCTTATTTATTTATTTATTTATGCTGGGGATTGAACTTAGAGGTGCTCTACCTCTTAGCTACACCCCAAGCCCTTTTTATTTTGTATTTTGAGATAGGGTCTAAGTTGCTGAGGCTGGCCTCAAACCTTTGATCCTTCTGTGTCAGGCTCACAAGTACTGGGATTATAGGAGTGTGCCACCATGCCTAGTTTTTCGATTTATTTTTAACAGTTATCTACATATTATGGTTTTTGAACCTCTTACTAGCCATATATATATGATAGATATATTTCCTAAGGTTGTTGACTGTCTTTGGTAAAACTCATGGTAGAACTGTTCTCTTTTTATGATGAAATCTGTTGATTTTACCCTTGGCATCAAGCTTAAAAAGTCTTTCTCACCTCAAATACATGGATACTAAACAGTGTTTTCCTCTAGTGCTTTTATATATCTCTTACACTTAATATTTAGTCCACCTGAAATTTATTTAGTTCTATGGCTTGAGTTTATTTTGGTTTAATCACTTATTTGAAGTGAAAAAAGCATATTTGGGGCCATGTGTCTTTTTCCTCCCTGATTAGCAGATATCCTCTGCTTTGATCACTCATCAGGTTCTATATTATTTGAAACTCAGCGCTGGTCTAGTCAGTTGACTCCCCTTCCTGACAGTCCCCTTGATCCTTGCCCTCAGGCTGCTGGGAGCTGCAGAGTGTCTTAGGAGCCAAGAGGAAATCACGCCTCCACCTTCATAAACCCAGATGGGGTGTGAAAGAGTAAGAGAGCTACAGTATGTTATGCACCAACTTCAGGTCAGCTGCTGTTTGGGTTTCATCCTTACAACAGCCCTAAGAGCGTTTCAATCCAATCCAATCCTGACACCCACAGCCCCACAGCCCACCCAGTGTCCTCAGTGAGGACTTGGAACAGGTAAGTTCTCTACCTTATGTAGACCCTTGGAAGGTATCAGTCCATTCAGATTGTGGTAACAAAAGACCATAGACTGGGTGGCTTAAATGACAAACATTCATTTCTCACTTCTGGAGGCTGAAAATCCAAGATCAAGGTGCTGGCAGATCCGGTGTCTGGGGAGGGCCTGCTTCCCTGGTGTTACATAGCATCTTCTAGTGTCCCCACATGATACAGACAGTGATATCTGGGCTCTTCTCTTCTTATAAAGGGACTAATATCATCATGGGGACTTCTCTCTGATGATCTCATCCAAAACTAACCACCTCATCTCCAAATACTGTCCCACTGGGCATGAGTGCTTCAACATATGAATCTGTGGGGGACACATTCAGACCCCAACAGATTGTTGCCTCCTTCCAGGAGTCCCTCTGGCTCCAGAAACTGGCGTGGTGTGATGGTTAGATATAGAATGTCCCCTGAAAGAGCTCATGTATTGATGTTCAGAGTTGATATAATTAAGTCATGAAGGTTATAATCTCACTAGTGGATAAACCCATTGTAATGGATTTATTGGGTGGTAACCTAGGCCAGTGGGGTGTGGTTGGAGGAGGTGAGTCCCTAGGGGTGTGGCTTTAGGGATTGTGCTTGAGTCTTTGAGTCCCTTGCTTGCTCACTCTCTCTTGCTTCCAACATCCATGATGTGAGAGCAGAGGCCTTGCTCTCTTTCTTTTTTTTTTTTTTTTTTTGCAGTACCGGGTATTGAACCCAGGGGCATTCTACCTCTGAACTATACCCCCAGCCCTATTTTTTATTCTTTATTTTGAAACAGGGTCTCACTAAGTAGCTGAGGCTGGCCGTGAACCCAGATCCTCCAATCTCAGCCTCCCAAGTACTGGGATTACAAGCGTGCACCACCACGCCCAGCTGAGGCCTTGCTCACTTTCTTTCTCTCTCTGCCTCCCACCGTCATGCCCTGAGCTCTACCCACGTAACCTGGCCTAACATGGACTGAGCCCCTGAAATCTCCAGAACTGTGAGCAAATAAATATTCCTTCCTGTAAGTGGTAGTGGTCTGATATTTTAGATTACAGCAGTGAGAATGCTGATGAAAACACCTGGGCTGAGGGCTCCATGAGATGGAACCAGGCCTCTCTCAAGAGGGAAAGGTCACACTGAGGACATGGCTTCTTCTCAGGCCTGGCTTCCCCTGGCAGGGAAAGAAGATGTCTTTACATTCTGTGCAGTTGCAAGGTGACAGAGAGAAGTGGGATCGCAGCGGGGAAGTGGGAGAGGATGGGAGGCCATCTGCTTGGTGATTCTTGGTGACTATTCATTCCCTTGTAGTCAGGAAGTTTCTACGTCCACTTTGAAATCCTCTTGCAATTCGAGCCAAAGACACATTCCTAATGTGCAATGTCCACGGTGTCCTTGAGGGCTCTGCGATAAATTCTTATTGCCTCTGGCTTTGCAGTAATGGAGGCTGGAGGGTCAAATGGAGTCTTGGCACAGCGCTGAGGTAGAGTGAGACCACACACCAGGGGCTGGGGTGGGAAGCACAGGGGCTTTTGACAGGTGTGTACAGGGGTCCCAATATTCCCAAAAGATCCTGCAAGACCCCCTCTCGGCAGCACTACCATGCATGTTCATGCTCCCAGACCCAGCAGGATGAGGATGACAGAGAATCCTGATACGTAAAGAAATGGCCTTATCAACAAAATAGGAATGTGGGTTTCATCTTGGAAGAAGTGGGTATGTTTTCTTTCAGTCAACAAATACCTATTAAACTTCTACTATGTACCAAACTATGGCCAGAGACATATAGTACCAGCATGGATCCTGCCCAGCTCCTGCCCCCAGGAATTCACAGGCCAGTCACTGGGGTGCACAGATGTACTGTCGAGGACAGAAGGGCTTGCAGATGACAGAGGATGGCTGAGGGTACCTGTGGCAGCCTGGGGAGAGGGCCAGGAAAATCAGGAAAGGTTTGCTTAAGAGGTAGCCAACAGGAGCCACCTGATAATGTATTGGGCCTGACCAAGGAGAGGCCCAGAAAGAAGAAGAGTGAGCATGGCAGACACAAAGCCCCGTGAGCAAGGACGGGGACGGGGATGGAGAAAGCAGGGCTTGCCACCCCAGTGACCTCAGCCTGGCTCTCTCAGCTCCTCCTGCCTTTCCTCAGTGTCCCCTGAAATGCCTCAAACTTCCATGCAGGGGAGGAGGTGTCCCACAGGAGGGTCTCATGGTCACTCATTGGCCTGGTTCCCAACCACCCTGCTCATCAGTCCTCCTGAAACTCTGTCCCCCTCCCAGGTCCATGTGGAAACAGCTCCTCTCCCCCCAGGCCCCAGAGCTCAGCTAACACAGGATTGTACTTGTGGAGCAGGATTGTACTTTTTTTTCATGCATTTGGAAAGAATATATATACAAGAGAAAGAAAGTGAGAGGTACTGTCACCTCCCAGATACCCCCTGTGCACCAAGTCATTTATTTTACCATCATTGACTTCACGCCCACACGAACTTGCACCTAGGGTGGGCACTGAAGTAATAGCAGACACAACTCTGTGCCTGAGGAACATCCCTGGCCCAAATGAGGAGACAGAGCACAGACAAGAACAACTGGGGAGGGATGTACAAAAGGCAGCTGGGACCGCGGAGGGCGAAGCTGCCGGGGTCATTGGCCCAGAGCTGAGCACAGGGACACCAGCCCGGGTGCTGAGTCATGAACAGAAATGTCCCTGAAGAATAGGAGTGAGCAGAGGTCCCAGCAGGAGCAGCGTGCACACAGCCACACGGCGGCTGGGGAGCGTCCCGAATGCCCAAGGACAGGCAGGAGGAGCAGGGCAGGGCCCACAGGAGCCCTGCTTGTTATCCTGCTCGCACCGTGGAGATGATGAAGGGATTAGTTCTGGGGAAACTGAGGTCCAGGCAGTAATATATGAACCAAGTAGCCTGTTGGTGGGCAAGTTGGCTGGGGTGGGCGGGCAGTGGGGGATGAGAGGATGCTCCCACGGGGGCAGTAGGAGGTTGGGGGGACCGGGTGGGTTTTCCCAGAGGAGCTGATGGTGGGGTACAGGGAAGGTGCAGGCGGAACTGGGTGCCTCTTGCAGTCTCCAGGGGGGCTTTGGGCACAGATGGGAAGGGATGGGCAGTCCCAGAGCTGGAGTCGGAAGCTCAGCGTGTCCCCTCCTTTGAGTGGGAGGAAGAATGCGTCACCCAGCAGAATGTGTCACCTTTGGAAATGACAGGTGGCAAGAGAGAAGGAGGACCACAGCCATCTCCACCCTGGAGATCTGAGGGATACCCGTGGGAGGCCCCGTGGGGCTGGGTGACAGGCAGGGAGCGAAGCATGGTGGGGGAGGCCAGGAGAGCATGAGGAGGGCCACCACCCCACTACCTACACCCGGGTGCACCCCACATCCTGCCGCCCGGGCCCTCTCTGGGCCACCTCAACTCCAATGGCCTCACAGACATCCTGGATTCAGATTCTGCAGCTCAAGGCTGAGCCCGTGCACCCCGGTCATGTCACTCTGACTGTTAGAAACACTTCAGTGACACCCCCATTTCACCTCAAGCAGGGATCAGTAGATGGGCCGTTGAGGCCCCTGACTTTGTTGGGGTTCTCCTAGAAGAGCTGGAGGCAGGGACTGAACCCCCAAGAGTCCATTTGCAAGCTGCAGAGGAAGAGCAGGGAGCTGAGACAGGGAAATGGAGGGGGCCAGGACAGGGGAGCCATCACACCAGCTCCCTGCGTGAGCTGATCACTGCTCCCAGACAGGGTTCACTCCCGGAAACTCTATCTTTCCCCAGAGTGGCCAGTGCTCCCCAGAGGGCACAGGGAGCCCAAGGCTCTGGGCAGGCGGCGGCAGGTGGCTTTGGCTCCTGACCCTGAAACGTGTAGGGGATATGGGGTGAGTCCCAACAGGTGCCTGCCCCCTGCAAGCTACAGGGCGGATGTTTCTCCTGTTTGTCAATACCTCTTAGGTAGCCACACCTCGAAGTCCTTGCCAGGGCTGATGCCCCATCAGAGCGTGGTCCCCCCTCCTTGTGACCAAATATCACACCCCACCCCACCCAAACCACTACACATCCCTCTCTTCTTTGAACTACTTTTTGTAACTTTTAATTTTTTTTTTGGTCTTGTTATTTAATTAGGAGACAAAGTACTTCTGTAACTCTCTCTCTCTCTTTCTCTCTCTCTCTCTCTCTCTCTCTCTCGCTCTCTCTCTCTTTCTCTGTCTCCTTTATTTCTTTCTTTCTTTCTTCTTTCTTTCTTTCTTCCTTTCTTTCTTTCTTTCTTTCTTTTTTTGTCTTGTAATTTAATTTAAGAAATAGACATCAAGGAACAAGGGAGAAAGCATGGGCTTCCAGGTCAAACAGACGTGGCTCTCCATCCCAGTTCTGCCACCTCCCCAGCCTCGGTCTTCGGCAAGGTACCTATGCACTGGGAGTCTGTTTCCCCATGTGTGAAAGGGGAGCGATGTTACTACCCACCTCGATGACCGTGTGGATTCCAGGCGGTATATGACGCACCCTGTAGCACATAGCACAAGGACAGTCACATCCTCCAGTGTCCTCTCTCCCTGGATAGAAAATTCCCATGGGCAAGGTCCTGCGCTCTCAATCGCACACTGCTGGGCACTTGGCAGGTGTTCCTAGATAGTTTGCAAATGCTTCCCTGGATGTGTCTCTGGCTTCTCACCCTCTCCTGCGCTCTGACCCCTGGTTTCAGGGTTTGGTTGGACAGTGGAGCCTGGATGAGCCGCCAATGTCTGCAAGGTAAGATGTCTAGAGGAGCGTGCTCCCTCCTGCCCTGTGGCTTCTCCTCAAGCCTCCACGGCCGGCACACACATGCGCACACACACAAGCACACCCACACACTGCACCTCTGACGGGAAGCAGGCAGAGTAACTGGAAGTCTGAGCATTTCCCTAGAAGACAATGACTCACCATGAGAAAACCAGGCTGGAAGAGACTGCGGCGCTATTTACTGGCATGTCGGAGCTTCCTTCTCCTGGCACGCAGCAGGGTGGGCTCCAAGGAGAAGATTCCTTCTCAGCTGGTTGTTGGGTGCAGCAGGCTCCTTGCCCTGGTCCCCAGCCCTCCTCCGGCCTCAGTGGCCCTTCTCCAGCTCAGGGCAGTGGACAGCAGTGTCCCCTGGCCCGTGCACACCTCCCGCTCAGGCATGTCCAGAGCTGTGAGAGACACAAAAGACAACCCTCGCCCCATCCCCTAGGAGCTCTCGGTCTAGTCCAGAAGACAAGACTCCAGCCAGGTGGGTTCCATTAAACAGCAGCTATAGGAAGCCTTCGCCATCAGAGGGAAGTATGAAGAAGAGGACTGGTCATGCCAGAGACATTTTTGTGGGACAGAATAGTCAGAAAGGGCTTCCTAGGAGAGGATGGATCTCAGAGAATTAAATGGTGCATTAACATAGTGGAGAGAAGAGAGGGAAGTTATCTCATGTGTCCATCCACCCCATCCATCCATCCTCCCTCCCACAGGTCCATCTGCCTACCTGTTCACCCACCCATTCACCCATCCATCTACCCACTCATTCATGCATGCATGATACCCATCTGCCACCCACTCACCCACCCATCCATCCTCCTACACACCCATCCACCCACCCACCCATACACACATATAGCTGCCCACCACCCATCGATCCATCTACCCATCCATCTACGCACCCACTCACCATCTATCCATCCATCCATCTTCCCTCCCATACATCTATCCACCTACTCATTCACCCATCCACTCGCCCCTTTATCCACCCACATACCCATCCATCCACCCTCCACCCTCCCACTCATGCATTTACCTACCCACACATCCATCTACCTACTAATTCATCTACCCACACACCCATCAATCTACATATCTATCCTTTCATTTGCCCATTCATCCATCCATCCATCCATCCATCCATCCATCCATCCATCTATCCATCCATATACTCTCTCACACATCCACCCACCTACCCATTCATCCATCCACCCACACAAATAGCCACCCACTGACCCATTCATACACCAACCCATCTATCCATCCACCCTCCCTCACATCCACCCACTAACCCATTCATTCACCCCCACACATCCATCCACCCTCCCACACGTGCATTCATCTCTTCATTCATCTACCTACTCCTCCATCCATCCACCCACCCATCCATTTACCCATCCTCCTTCCCACACATCCATCCATCCATCCATCCATCTACCTCCCACACATCCAGCCACCTACCCATTCATCCATCTACCCACCCATCCACACACTTAGCCAATGACAGTCATGGAGCGCTTAGGAGCCAGGCACTAGGGGATTCATGAGCTACTCGAGGCAGTACATAGCAATTCAGGTTTCAGGGGTCATTTTGAAGCCCACAACCCATTGTGGCCATTTGAAGAGACTTGGTCATTTCATGTTATAATCTTCTATTAGAGCTTTTACCAGATTTACTTTTTTGGCTAGGTTGTGATAAAAAGCTGTGTAGGTTGGAGACAGCAAGCAATCTAGGGACTTTAAAATTGCTCTCCCTGGCCTCTTCAAGCTAATCGCTGTGCTGTGGGGACCACGAGACCAGGCAAGAAAGATGTAGCAGAGGAGTCCTCAAAAGTTGAGTTTCAACTGGAAAGTCACATGACATGTTTCCTTTTGGAACAAATCAAATACACGAGTGTCCTTTCCAAGCAGCCACCTGTGCCTGGGGCACATCTGTCCAGATGGTGTTCGTGTACACAGGCAGGTGTGGGGCCAGAAGACTCAGCTCAGCCCAGCCCTGTGCTTACCACGGGGCAACCTTAAGCAGGTTTTGCCTGAGCCTCAGTTTACTCTATGAAGTGTGCACAGTTCTTTCTTCCTCTAGGACCTGTAGCGAAGACAAAGAGCCAGCCTCCTGGGCCACCCCTTCTCAGAAACCGTCCTGAAGACCAGGCCGTTCCACTGAGGAAGGGTTAGGGACCTCAGGGTCATTGAGAGAGAGACAGACAGACAGACAGACAGGCAGACAGACAGACAGAGATGGGGAGGGGAGAGAGAGAGAGCGAGCGAGCTGTGGCAGCTGAAGCCCAGAAAAAAGATAGAAATTACCCAAAGCCCAACAGTGAGTTGACGCCAGGGTTAAGAAGCACAGGAGTCCCCACCCGCCAGCCCCCGTGTGTCCCGCTCTGCCCTCCCTCTCATCCAGGCTCCATGAGAGACAGGTGTGTTCCTTTCCCCAGCCCTCCCAACTCCTCCAGCCAGGAGAGGCTCCAACATCCCTCCCCAGCCCCTCGCCGCAGCCCGTGCCCAGGCACTCCCAACCGAGGCCCACAGTGGCCTGGCTCTCTCCCTCTGCTCAGAAGGGCAGCCTGACTCCTGCCACCTTCTCCATTCACTCTCTAACCCAACAGACACCACGATTCCTCTAAGTCTGTGTGGAGCTGATGTTCCCCTCCACCAAGATGCCATCGACCACATCCTGTTCCCGACAGCCCCTGCAGTGCTACCGTGGCCTCCTAACTATTCCCCCTCAACCGTTGTCACCCCCTCCCGGGCTACTGTCACCATGTCTTAAGAGTATTCTTTAAAGTAATAATTTGATCTTGTCACAGACCTGCTTAACAGCCTGGCTTCCAGACCAAGTCCCTGGCATGAGATCGCAGTTCTTCCTGGCGTGTCCTTGCTGGGCCCCTCCCCAGATGTGTCGGGTAGTTAGATAGAGATGAGCAGGTGGGCTGGATTGGGACGAACCTGAAGTAGGGATATCAGAAGGCTAAATCCCCTGGAGGGCCTCAATTAGACCTCCTCCCCATGGGGAGGGTGGAGACAACGCAGACTCAGTAAGGTGTGGCACGAAAGGGACAGTTGACCGCCCCCCCAAAAATATGCATGAATGTATGGTCACCACGTGGAGACTCTACTCCAGAAAGCTGCCCGTTCCAGACTTTTTTCTCTGGAAGATATCCCACCCCCTTCTTTTTATCACCTTTCTTTTTGCCCCTATTCTTTTTACACTGTGCCTTCACTTCTCTAAATAAACATCTGATAGGATAGAGGAGAAATTGGTACCCGGTAACAGACACGCCCCTCGCTCCTCTGCTGATGGTCCTAGGGTTCATCTCAGCAATGTTGCCCCTGTCCACACAGCCTGGCCCAGGAAGCTGCGTGGACCCAAGGCCACACAACTGCGAGACACATCATTGTCCCTATTTATCAGATGAGGTAAACGAGTGTCGAGGACAGTGACGTGCTGGGTCACACCAAGAGTGGGGCGTGGAGTCCTGGGCCTCTGGCTCCAGGATTTAAACTGTGCCGAGGAGCTGGGGTGGGGGGTGGGGGTGTTTACATGTGCAGAAATAGCCCGGAAGGCTGGCCGCAGCGATTGCCACCGCCTCCGCTCTCTCAGGAGCTGCTATCTTTGGCAAACTAATTACTAATAAGGTTTGCTCCACAGCCAGGGGCAACCGCTGGAGAAAGCCGATCTTTAAGGACTTATTTTGCCCAATTAGAGGCTTGATGTCCTGAGCCTCCGTGCTCTGAGCCGCTCTGTTCTGGGACACCGAGGGTCAGTGCAGAGCACCTCCAGGCCCTGCAAAGTTGGCCCTGCCACCCATTCCTCCCCAAGGGCCTTAAGTGAGCAGAGAGAGGCAAGCAGGCTGTGGCAGTGTTCAGAGCTGCCCGTGCCCCACCACCTCTCAGAGCAGTTTCCCTCCCTTTGGGTCATTTTTTTTTTAATTTTCTTTTTCACAAACCCTTTACCTTATGGCAGAAGAGGTGCCCGGGATTAAATTGCAACTCTACCACACATCTAGAGCTAACCCTTCACATTAGGATGAGGATCATGATCCAAATGAGGTACTGGGTACAGAGTAGCTGGCTCGGTGCTCAGTGCACAGTAGCCCTTAGGCAGGGGTGCCTTCCAAGCCCCCTTCCTGTGGGGGACAGCAGCCAGCCAGGACAGCGCCCCTTCTCCCCTGTAGGCTCACAGTCCTGGAGTAAGGTTTGATCCCCCATATGTAAACAGCACGTGCCAGAAGATTCCAGAAAGATGTTCCCCATGGTGTGAACCACGGCTCATTGTCTCTGCATGGTTGGATCAACACTTCTATTTGTACCTTCATGAATTATTCAATTTTGCACAATGAGCATGTATTGTGTTCACCCTTAGGAAGAACACGCTCAGGAAGGTCTTTCTGAGTGAGCCATCCCTGTCCCTTGTGCACCTGTGGTGGCCAGTGTTGGGGACATGGGAAAGTGAGGGTACAGAGGCCGCCTGCCCTGAGCTAATCCGGTACCCACAGGTGGCTCACCTCCCATACACCAAGGGAAGCAAACTCCCCGAGCTTCCCCGGCGGCACTGAGGCAGGAGCCCAGCTCTGTCCTCGAAGACGATTCTTGGCTAGAAGTCTAGGAACAAGATAGAAGCCCCTCTGAGGTGAACAGAGCAGGCCTTCCCTGGGCCCTGCAAGATAAGGCAGGGACTGCTAGAGAAGAGAGAGACAACGCACAGACTGCTGCTCTGCTCTGCAGCCTGCTGGCGCCTGGCAACACAAGCCTCACACGCACCCACCCTTCGGAAACTCAAGTGAGCAAATGCATAAGAGAACTGGCATGTTCTGAGCTCGGGGCTCAGACCCGGAGCTTTGCTCTCTGAGCCCCACCGGTGACTAAAGAGACCTGCTTTATCCTACTCCGGCCTCTGTGTCTGGTTCTCTGTGGACAAAGCCTCCTGCAATAGCACCACTGGCTGCTCCAACCCTGTCACCTCCTGTGTGTCAGGGCTGGTACCACCCACCAAACTGGGCTCCTCAAACTAGGTATGACCCTGAATTTTCCAATCCAAAAGAGAGGCTTGGCAAGCTCCTGGGGTAGGTCCTCGAGAACGGTCCTTTTTGGCCTCTTTGGTGGCCATAGGGTCGTCCCACTCAGTGACTGCAGACTCTGACATCCCAGCCCCCCCAATCTAAGCCCTAACTCCCAAGTCTCATGCAGCTTGGGTCTGGGGGTGTCACCAGTCTGTCTATTATCAGCCCCCTATCATTTACTTAGGCAATCCAGGGCCCCAATGGGACTCCCCTAAGAAATAGAACTGCCTAACATGAATTCATTCAACAAACGCTGTCTGAGTCCTTACTGAGCTCCAAGCCATGGGATCAGTATCAGGAATGAGATATTTCCTGCAAAGCCGCCTTCTCCAGTGAGCTTTCCACTTACCAGACAGACATGACACAGCGTCCATGCTCACGGGGACACTGTGGCACGGGAATGCCTTTCACAGCCCGGAGCCAGTGTCATCCCCCTATGGGGCCTTCCCTGGCCTCCGCCTATGCTTGTAGCACGTCAGTCCCCCCTGCGTCTCTGCACCCCCCCCCATGCGTGGGCCCTTGTTCCTCTGAGTCTGTAACTCCTGAGAGAGGGACGGTCCTTATTTTCCTGTGTCACCATAGCCTCATAACAAACCAGCCACGGAGTAAACATTTAATCAGAGTTTATTGAGTAAGAGAATAAACTCTGCCACCTTTCTCTGGGCCTGTGCGTGCAAACACGTGTGTCCATTTGCACACCGTGTGTGTGTGCACTGGTGAGGGGAGAGAGATGGCTTCGACCTGACTCATTGCCATGCCTCCTCCAGGATCTGAGCATGGGATGGGTGGGGGGACAGCAGAGTGGCCCAGGGCCCTGTGACATCCTCCCTTCCTGTGGCCACTGGTCCAGCAGCCACCTCTGGCCAGGGTCCTGTGATCGTGCTCTATGATTATTTTCAACCGACAAAGAAATTGTTTCTCCAGGCCTCTGTGGCACATTCGCTTTGGACCTGGGGGAGTTTGACTGAGATCTGTGAGGCACGGGGAATCTCAGGTCTGCCGTTGCTGCAGAAGCCCCGCCCACAGGCAAGGAGGCTCACAGCGGGGAGGTCCCATCCACGCAGCTGCTGTTGTCACCGTGTCTGCCACTACGGCGGCCACCCAGGTGATAGGGTGCTGTCAATGCTTCGAGTCCCTGCCCAATACATGGACCCTGGGCAAGAGGCTGCGAAGGGGACAGGAGGGAAAGGCATAGACGAGGCCCTTTCCAAGCTGGGGGGCTGCAGGGGGCGACATGAGGAGGGGCAGGTGATAAAGGTCAGGGCAACTGAACAAGAAAACTGGGGACTGAGAATCAAGATGAGCCCGGCCCCCATAGCTCGCACTGGCGGGACTGGGATTTTAACATAGATCTTATAGTTGAGGTCCAGAGTGTTCAGAGAACAAGTCGGGTTTGGGGAGGGGGCAACACAGCACTCTTTATTTCCCAAACCTGCCTCCTCTGGCTCGGGAGCCCCTCCAGCCAGGGAGTGGGAAGTCACTGGAGTTTACCAATGCCAGGCACCCCGTTCCTGTGTTTAAACCCACCCTCTTAGCCTGGTGTGGTAGTGCACGCCTGTAATCCTTTCCAGTACTTGGGAGGCTGAGACAGGAAGATCATAGGTTTTGGGACCAGCCTCAACAATTTAGCGAAATTTGCAGCAACCTAGCTAGACCCTGTTTCAAAACAAAAAAATAAAAAGGGCTGGGAGTGTAGCTTAGAGGTAGAATGTCCTTGGATTCAATTCCTGGTACCAAAAAATGAAATAAAATAAAAAATAAACCTACCCTCTGCAGACAGCACAACCATTTTTGGGTGGATGCTCTGATTCTGGGCTGCCTCCCACACCCTGACTCCTTCCTGAGGTGGCACCTGGGTGCAGGGTGGCAGGGCACAGTGTCTTCTGCCCATGTCCTGTTCTACATACAGCTAAAGCAACCAGGTGGTCTCCACCTGGCCTTGCGACACCCCAAAAAACAGTCTACAAAGTCTAGTCTGCTCACACCACTGGTGAGCCCTGTGGACGGGCAGCCCACCTGGGGGCTCAGGTGTCATGGCTCTGCCCCCCACTGGGCCACCTCACCAGGTGGGGTGGGAAAGGGGATCCCCTTCCACCTCCTGTCACCTGGGCCCCTTTCTGACGTTACACACTGAGCTGCATGTCTCTGGGATCCAGATCCACCAGCCCTCCTTCTGCATGCAGAACTTAGAAATATGTTCTCTGTGTTAGAACTTAGGAATCCCTCCTTTCTTGGTTTCTGCCTGCTTTAGAGCCCCAGGAAGCTGCCTGGACGTGAGCGGCGCCTGCTGGACACTGGTCATCCTCCCTGGAAGCAGGAAATCTGTTGGCTCAAAACGCAGGAGGTGATGATTCCAAGCAAATGAGAAGATGTGTGGGGTTAGCATTTCGGGGAGGGTAAACGTATAAACCTGAGTCCCTCCTTCTTCTGCTTATTGGTGGCTCCAGACACAGCAGAGGATGACAGTCCCCACAGGTATATGGTTGCACTGGACTTCGAGCTAGGGGCAGATACACCAATATGATGCACTGCCCAAGCCAGGGATCAGCAATTATATCAGAATGACAGGCATAAATGGGTCTGCCAGAGGCAAGCCGGGGCACAGGGCCACTCTAGGGAGTGAAGAACAGGCACAAATGATCACAGGCACACATGAGCGCAGTCCTGTCCCCCTTGGTCCTTGTGCAGCCCCCCTCCAGCCTCCCGATGTCAGGAGGTGGCGCTTGGCCCCTCTCTCACGGAGAGCAGCGCGTGAAGCCCAGCTTTGGAGCCAGCGGACCTGGATTTGAATTCCGTCTTCACCCGTGCAAGTTACTTGGCTTTACTGAGCCACCTTCTTCTCTGTGAAATAAGAATAACTCGGACCGTGCACGATGGTCATAAGGTGCAATTGAAATGACAGTTGGGATGATTCCTGAGATGCATGGATCACGGCAGGTGTCCAATGAGGGGTGAGCCTGGCCTCCGAGCACGCCCCCACGCCTATGATCATGGAGCCAGCTTTGCAACGCTCGCAAAGGCACAGTCATTGTGCGGCTCTTTGGGACCCATTTTCTCATGTGATCCGCCCACCCACTTCTCTCTCAGATTCCCCCGCACCCACCCGCAATTCTCCCCATCGCCCACTGGTAAACTGCAGCATTTCCTGCCTGCCAGCCGGCCAGGTACAATTCACCTCTCTGCTACCACCTGCACCCGCTGGTGCCTAGACCAGACCTGCGCGTGGGCAGCCAGAGCTTGTAAGGCGCCTTCTTCGCCTGTGTGGTCACCTCCCCCATCGCAGGATGGGAAGGACAGGGTCCCATTCATCTCTGCACCCCACTGCGTAGCACACAGCCAAGCAGTGCAGTATTGAGGAAATGGTTTTAAACAGAGGAAATAAAAGAAGGAGGGGAGATGAGTAAGAGAATCTCCCCATCGGCCAGGAGCTCCCAGCCTGGTGGGCAGCCTGTGACAGGCACTGACAAATTCTTATAGCACTGTGATCACACATTGGGCGGGGGTGAGGAGGTGGCCGGAACCAACAACAGGGAAGTTTTCAGTACTACACAAACTAAAACCTAAGCTCTGGCTGAAGGAAATGTGCGCATTATCCCACCACGCCATGCTGCGAGTGGCTCCTCTATTTTATCACGTAAAAACCGAGGATCAAAGAAGTGAGATGATATAGCGGAGGTCGCACAGCCTCGTGCATATTTTTCTATACTTTTATTGGTGCATAATATGCTCACATCAAATCATAGTGATTGCGACATACATAGTCTCACTATCAAATATAGTCTCACTATCGAGACCCTGTTTCAAAATAAAGAATAAAAAATAGGGCTGGGGGTGTAGGTCAGAGATAGAATGCCCCTGGGTTCAATCCCTAGTACTGCAAAAAAAAAAAAAATATATATATATATATATATAGTCTCACTATCAAATGCATAGTCTCACTATCAAATCATAGTGACAGTGACATACATGCCCACAGCACTTGGTGGCCTTTCCCCCGGCTCCCTTCCCACCCCCCCTCCCCATACAGGGTATTGAGATTGACACTGGTATTCTCACAGATGTACATAATGTCGATGGAAGTGATTCCTTCACTGATCCTCCCTCTCCCTCCCCGCTTCCCCTAGACCCCTTCTCTGGCTCCACTGAGGTTTCTCTTCCATTATCTGAAGTCCCTCTGGTATCCCGGTTACTCCCCAGCTTCTGCAGATGAGAGAAAACATATGTCCCTTCACTTTCTGTGACTGGCTAATCTCACTTAACATAATGTTCTCCAGGTCCTTCCATTTTCCTGCAAATGGCATTGTTTTGTAGATTGCTGAGTAGAATTCCATTGTGTGGATATCCCACAATTTTGTGATCCGTTCATCTGTGGATGGACACCTGGGTTGGTTCCCATAATTTGGCTGTTTGGCTCGCACGTATTTTCAAATGAGAAAGAAACGGGTAGAAAGGAGCAAAAGTGTCTCAGGTCCCACATGTTCAGAAAGGAAACCTCACATTTCCCCTTCACGTAGGTGGTGGGATTCTCCTTGGATCTTTGGGGCAGCCTCCTGCCTTGGGAGCCTTCCCTGGAGAGAGGGACCCGGTTGTCATGGTTTTCTGGTGGCCGGAGCTGGGGGCCCATCCCGCTGCTCACAGTACCATCTGCTCGTTCTTGCTATATCCTGTGAGTCATGCCTGACCTGGGCTGTGGAATGTTCTACGACACTCACAACACTCACATCAGAGGATGGCTGTGCCCCTGCCGGGAGGTGCCAAACTCCCTGCGTTCAGTCTGCAGCTGCCCCCGGTACACGTGTGGCCTTTTCCTGCTCATCTACTGACTCCTCCATCTGCTCACTCATCCCTGCGGCAGCTCACTCATTCATTCACTCCTGCGGCCACTCCCAGTCACTGAAGTGTCCCCGTTCATTTGTTCATTACTCATTCATTCTGCTCAGAGCACCTGCCACGGGCCAGGCCCAAGGCCAGGTTCTCGGGTGCACAGCTGAACATAACCTCATTCCTGCCCCTGAGCAACAAGCAGGACCAATATAGAATTCTAGTTACCCACGTGGTGAATGTTGAAGTTGGGGTACATGCGGTGTGGTGTGGGAGCCCGGAGCAGGAGGGGCTGCTTTGGGCCTGAGGATGGAGATCCTGCCACAGGAGGAGACCCAGACACTGGACTGGAGGCAGTGAGGAGGAGCCCAGTGTGGCTGGCGAGCTGGGGGTGGGGGAGCACGGACGTGAAGAGACATGGCCACCAGCCACACAGAAGGCCCATGAGGTGCACAGCTGGCACAGATGGGGACATTAGCAAGGCCAGGTGTTGCACCTGTGTTCAAGGTAGTCCCCGTGAGCAGGAGGTCAGGGTGCTGGAGGGCGCTTGCCCATCTGAGAGCGACACCCCACCTGCCCTCCAGGTGCCCCTCGGCCCTTCTCTGCCATGCTCTGCCCGGTAGGCTGTCCAGCCTGTCCTGCCTCAGTGGGCCCCAGGCCCCAGCCTCTGGGTGGCTCTGACTCAGCCAGACCAGTGAGGTGGACTCAGGATGAGTATTTCCCCCAGCTGCTTCTCGCAGGTCACCCCAGGTCACGCTGTGCTCAGGTGGCCTCCCTGTCCCTGAGGCCCCAGGACACTGAAGTAGCCACAGCCCAGCACTGTGGCTCTCCTGCGGCTCATCTTCTGCTCTCACCTTGGCGAATGGCTCCTTTCTGAAACTCTCTCCAACGCCCCAGTGCAGGGGTCACCGGTTTCTTGCCCCGACCCTGAGAGAGGCTCCAACTCCAGGGTAGTTGCCACTGCGTGTGCCAGTCCAGGATGTGGGCCCTGGGGACCTGCGAGGCAGGAGCTCCAGTGGCGGGAGGCTTGGGGCCAAGCCCTGGCACAGGAGGAGGAAGCCACTAGCCCAGGTAGTGACTGCACAGCTGGGCAGGGTGCGTGGTGGGCTAGGCCTTCCACGGAGCGCTCTGAACACAGATGAGAGGGGCGGGGAAGGATTCCGAGTGTGGCTGTGCTGTCATCGGTGGGTCTGTGTGAGGTGGGGATGGTGGAAAGAGCCGGGGAGGAGGCAGCAGCTGGAGAGGGTAAGGCTGAGGGCTGGGACACGCTGGAAGTCCTCATCTCATTGAAAATGGACAACTGTCGCTGGACTCAGGAAGGGGGCGTGTTTGGGGGGGTGGGCACGTCCCAGGGCCTCTGATCGCTCTCCTGCCTGAAGACGAGGTGTCTGCCCTGGGACTCCATCCCACCTCTGGTCTCCTGTTTTCCTGGGGACCACGAGCCTCCTTGTGAGGAACCTCCAGTGGCCTGAGGCAGGGGGAGGAGAAGCACAGTCCCTATTCTCCTCAGAGACACTGTCGTCTCTAGCGAAGGCCCCTGGGCTGCACTTCTATAGTCTCTGGGCTCAGTTCTGTAAGTCAGGGTTGGCAAGAAAAGGGTGGCCAAGGAGTGGGCAGAACCTTCTGGTAAAGCCCCTTCCACCTCAGGCCATCCCTCAGAGTCTGGGTCCCAGATTTGTTGCATTAATTATGGAGACATTTTGGTGACATTCGTCATCTGCACATGGGACCATCCCCCAGCAGCAGGCGTGGGGATCAGTGAGGGACTTGCCTGCCCCTGGGCCTCAGGGTCGCTCCTCAGTGTCTGACTCCACAGCAGCGATGGCGCTGAGCCTCCAGCTGAGCACCTGGGGTCAGTAATAGGGAATCCTGATAGCGCTCTTGCAGTCACCTGACAGTCAGCCTCAGGTGCTTTATTTGAGTAGCTCAGGAGTTCCAGGCCCTTCTCTGGGAGGCAGGGAGGTAGAGGCAGGGCAGATGGGGCCTTACCCAGGGATGAGGGGTCTACTGAAATTGAGATGGCGTAATAGCCTAAATCAAGGGAGCCAAGGTCAGCAGGCTGGGAAGAAGGTTCAAGACAGTGCAGAGCCTTGTGCTCTCCTCCCATCAGTGAGGTTGCAAACCCCTGTCTTGCCCCTCCCAGGGCTTTTAGGGGGATGGGGAGAGTCAAGGGACACCCGCACACAGGTGGCAGCACAGAGCAGAACCTCAGTAAACATCGCGGTGGCCGCGAGGCAGGCACTGATGGAGCAGCTGCTTGCCTCCGGCTCTTCTTCCCTCGAGTGGAGGCAGGAAGGCTGCCTCTGGTCCTGTTTCCTCATGGGCCATTTGGGTTAAAGGGTTCTGTTTCAGTTAGCATTCTCACTGTTGTGACCCAAAACACCTGATGACCACAACTTAGAGGAAGGAAGATTTCTTTGCTCACAGTTATGGAATTTGGGGGGGGGGTCAGTCCATGTTAGGCCAGGTGAAGTCTGCAGAGCTCAGGGCATGGTGTAGAGAGAGCAGAGAGAGAGAGAGGGAGAGAGAGAGAGAGAGAGAGAGACAGAGAGCTCTGCTCTCACATCATGGAGGCCAGAAGCAAGACAGGGAGCAAGAGGAGGAAGGACCATATATAATCCCCAAGGCCACACCCTAAGGATCCCTACTCAGCAACCAAACCCTCCTCAACATGGCCACCTTGTCTCTGTGAGGTCTAGGGGGACATTCTAAATCCAAACTACAACAGGTTGGAAGCAGAAGCAACTGGAGCCAGTCCCGTGCTGCCCTCTCCAACCCCTATCAGTGCATAGTGATCCACACTGTCCCCAGAGAGGAGAGCGAGCGTCTCCGAGAAGCACAGTGGGACCAACAGGACAGAAAAGGGAGATTTCCCCATACGATGATGTGACTCCTGCAGGACGGGGCACCCATTCCTATTGCCCAGAGCAGCCTGGACACAGTGCTTCCAGTTGCCCAGGGGCCTGCTGATGAAACGACACAGGACAGGAAGCCAGACCGTGGGGTGAGCTCCAGGCCCTGCACTGCGTGTGCAGCCTGCCGGGAGCAGCAGGTGCCATCCAGCATCCCCTCGGGTTCCTGGCTGCCTCACTCCTCCTTCAGCCAGGCACCCAGTGTCAGGTACCCAGCCCCAGTGTCTGCTTGGCCAATGTCAAAGCCACCCGGCTGTTGCTCCATGTCCCCCCACTCCAGTCCCCCCACTCCTGTGCCACCAATCTCCACCTCCCTGAGCGAGACTGGCCCCCAGGAGGCAGCCGTGCACCTCTGTCTGCCAGGTGTGGCAGTAATAGGCCTCACCATCAACCACACGTGACCTAAACCGTGGGGCTCGGTGGAAGGGACTGTCCCTACCCAGAGCTCGGAGACATGCCGGACCTTCCCTCTTGACCTCAGGTCATCTGTAGACAGGCTGCAAGGAAGAAGAAACAAAAGCCAGATGAACCCAGAGGCTCCTCGGCCCCCAGCTGCGACTCCGTGAGGCTGCGGCGAAAGTGGTCAGGTGTGTGATCTTCCGTGGCCCAAACAGGTTGTGGGGGAGTCGAGAGGACCCGCGTACAATCACGTCTTAGGAGACGCAGCTATATTAAGATCAATTACACTGTGCAACAAACACTTGAATCATTCCCAGAACCCTAACTGCTTGGATTTGAATATGCATGAGAAGCTGCCCAGAAATGACTAAAATACATGCATACGTGTATATATAGTCAAAGAGCAAGGCAGCTCTGGGGGTGAGGGATAACAAAAGGCAGTTTGCCACCCTGACGGAAGGGTGCGGCAAGAGTGTGGGGCTCGGAGCCGGGTTCATGGACGAGGACTCATTCACCACGAATGTGCAAATCTGGGAGCCAGCAGGAGCTCTGCCCTCGGCATCCCCATCATCCTCACCACAAGCCTGGGAGGCAGGATTTATTTTGCCCATTTTATAGATGAGGAAACTGAGGTTATGCAGGTTAATATAACAGTACTGAGCCGGGCGCAGTGGCACAAACCAGTACTTGGGAGGCTGTGACAGGAGGATTGCAGGTTTGAGGACAGCTTCAGAAACTTAGCAAGACCCTATTTCAAAATAAAAATGAAATAGGACTGGGGGTGTAGCTCAAAGGTAGAGTGACCCTGAGCTCAACTCCCTAGTACCAAAAAAATATCACAGCATTGGTCAGTCCCCAGGAGGAACTGGAGCTGTGGTCACGGGGGCCAAGCTCTGCCGGTTCCTCGCAGGACAGTGTCAGACACTGGGCAGAGCTCGCCCTCGCCTGTGTTGTCCTCCGGGTTCAAGCTCACAGAGCCACCGCTGCCTCCTGCTCCCTGGAGCTCTGCACAGAAGACAGACAAGAGCAGGTGCCCATATCAAAGGAGCAGTCGGAAAACAAAGATTTCTTGGCAATTTAGAGTTATAATTAGGCCGGGAGTGGTGCGCATGCTTGTAATCCCAGTTCTTCAGAGGCTGAGACAGGAGGATCGCAGGTTCACGGCCAGCCTCAGCTACTTAGTAAGGCCCTCTTCAACTTAGTGAGACCCTGTTTCAAAATAAAGAATAAAAAATAGGGCTGGGGGTGCAGCTCGGAGGTAGAATGCCCCTGGGTTCAATCCCCAGTACCACAAAAAAAGAGTCATAATTTAAAAAAATTGGACAATTCAATGAAGGATGAAATATAGTTTGAACACTAAGTCAATAATAAAGACAAAAAGTCAATAAAATCTCCAAACACAAAGCAGAAAGGCAAACCTCACCAAGCACAAAAATACAAAATATACAAACACAACAATCAAACCAAACACAAAGAACCAAAGCACACAAACATACACAAAGTTAACAAAGATGCAGAATTGATCTTTAATTTCTACTAAGACTCTTTGAATGAAAGAATAAAAGAAATGCAGGAAAGAAATAAAGCAATAATAGAAACACATTTCTCTGGGCTAAAGGAAGACTTGCATCTTCAATTTGAAAGTCACTTGCAACCACTAAATAGCAAAAGTTTACTTTCTAGGTAAAATTCGTGTTCTGAAAGAACTTCAGGATTCCAAAGATAAAGAGAATTCTAGAAGCTTCTGGAGTGATACATCAAATGACCTAAATGTCAGAGAGACAAAAGGAAGATTAAATCACCTCAGATAAATTGGCCTAGGATATATAAACATTAGGAAATCATATAATCATTAAATATCAACAGAAAAATATTAAATATAAGTACATAATTTTGATAGTTGCTGAAGAAGCATTTGATGAAATGTAAATCCTGATTTTTAAACAACCTTTGGAAAGCTCACAATAGAATGAAACTTCCTCACCTTGATAATGAACAGCTACCCAAAGCAGACAGCAGAAGGATGCCCGAAACCACAGAGTACCCAAGATCCCTGCCCACACTGTGAAATAAGATGGAACGGGCTTAATTATAGAGCAAAGCAACAAGAGTGTCCTTCTTTGCAGCTGACATAATTTTAGAAACCTATAAATTAAAGGAAAGCGACTAACAACTCATTCGGCCTCACGGGAGTCCAGTAAGGTGCTGGTTGCCAAGTGCATCTCTGTGTGGTCAGGGAGGCTTCCTGGTGGAGGTGACCCAGAGATGCCTTAAAGTGCAGTCAGGTGAGAATGGAGTGGCCCTACTATGTTCCCACTGGAGGAGCAGCATCATAACGTGGTGAGGCGAGTGGTGAGTTGGTGGGCCTGCAGCTGCCCCTCTCCAGTGTCTTCTGTGGCACCAAGAGGCCTCTCTGCAACATCCTCTCCTCCGCCATGCCGCAAGCCCCACCCTGCCGGTGACTGCTTCAGGAACCCGGGTCCTAAGCACTAGAACTACCGAGTTCTAGCAAGCGAGAGGAACGGGGTGCTTGCTAAGGGCAGATTCTTAACCAAAATTCATGGCAGCAGAGGTAAGGTGAGAGGGACCACGGCTGGCAACTCATGCAAGGCCTCAAGCAGGTGCCTAAGCGGCCTGGAGCTGTGGCTAGCCGGTGCTTCTCCACACGAAACCATCTCCTCCCCGTCCCCAGAAACAGGCCGACAGAATGGTGCGGCCACTAAGCCAAGTTTTGGGGCGATGGATGGAGACAGAGCCTTGCTGCCAGGACAGAGGGACTCCCCCAGGGGAAACTGGACAGGAGTTGGCATGTGCCATAGTTTGGACCTTAAATGTCCCCCAAAGGCCCCTGTGGTAAAGGCTTGGTCCCCAGCTTGGCACTGTTGGGGTGGTGGGACCTTTAAGAGGTGGGGCCCGGTGGGCGGTCTTAGGTGATAGGGGCGGGCCTCAAGGGGGCTGTGGGACCCCGGGGCCTCCCCTCACCCTTTCACTTCCTGGCCATGAGGTGAGTGGTGTCTCAGCCTGATGAGCCTCCACAGACCCAAACCAAAAGGGCCAATCGATCTTAGACTGAACCTTCTAAAACCCTAAAACAAAATAAACCTTTTCTCTGTATAACTTGATTGTCTCAGGCCTTTGTTATAGTAACGGGAAGCTGACTAAAGTGTCTGACCGTAAACCACAGAATTGACCAGACGGCTGCCGAGCACTGGAGGGAGAGGTGTCACATCCACAGCAGCCTGGCTGTCCCCAGTGCTGCTCTTGGAGACAGGCCTGGGAGAGACCTGTGTGGCCTTATCAGAGGACAGCCACCAAGGAAGATCTCCAGGGACAGACCACAGGCTGGGAACGTTTACCCAAGAGCAGACGAGGAGGCTGCCTGGACTTTCTCCACGCCCCTGACCAGCAGCACACACTGTAAGTGCCACAGGCCAGTGACAACTCTCTGGCCATTTTCCAGATGTGAGCTTTTAACTGCCATTTTCTTGCTCTTTCTCCAAAATTGGAGACTTTGGGTGTATGAGTAGTAGGTGATTTATCTGTGGCCATAGGCCACCAAACTCAGACCTGGAGGGATGGCGGGATTGGCCAAGGTCACATGCCCCTGGGAGCTCGCCTGGGAGAAGCAGATGTTTGCATTTCTTGTAGCTAGCAGAGGTGTGTCTGCTCCTGCCGGAGCTGAAGGTCACACACGCCCCTCCATCAGGCACAGCCCGGGAGCTTGCTGTTCACAGTGGTCCCCAGGGTCCGGGACGACGCCGGGCACATAGTAGGAGCTTAATAGAAATGGATGGTGAGGTCTGTGGGTGTCTCCCCAATGTTCAGTCCACTCTCACCCCACCTCCAGGCACAGGCCCTAAATAATACAAGCAGGCCACGATAATCACATCACTGGGTCACGATGGCAGAAACTCAGGCCTCAGCAAACAGCCTCCCCCAGACCATGAGGACGGGTTCAGAAATAGGCATCTCATCGAACTTAGGCCGATGAAAAGTCAGGAGATCTCCCTTGAGGGCTTCTGGGCAGGTTTTCTTTATTCTGAAGCAAGATGCAGGAAGGATGCGCCTCTTCTTCCTCTGGATGTTTCGGTAGAGGATGCTTCCAAGGCACACACCTGCTGCAGCCATCACTCTCCCAGCCAGAGATGAAGCCCACATGTGGAGGAGGCAGAGGTGGGAGAGCTGCAGGGGAAGGGAGCCAGGCCCCTGGATCGAGCCAAGCCTGAAGCCCACATGGCCTTATCCTTAAGTTAGTGTGGCTCAGGTCTCTTGATTGCTTGCTCCCAGAGCATCCCATGGATACCCATGTGGGAATGGAGAACAGAGAGAGATGGGAGAGAAGGAAGCAAGTCCTGCGGCCTCATCCTCAAGGCCCCCAAGGGGTACCAAGGACTTCGGACCTCACCCTGGGGGTACTGGGGGTTTAGGAAGCATTGACTTTCTCAGTCAGCACCATGATAAATCCCTTTGGTGAGACACTGAAAGCGAGGGACGGGGAGTGGGTTTGGGGGCAGGGAGTGGGTTTGGAGACAGGGAGTGGGTTTGGGGGTAATCCGGGCTATGCAGGGTCCCTCTAGTTGTCCTGTGGTTTCACCCCTTCTGGTCTTTAAGGGTGCCTCTATTCAGCGGATGCTGGCCTGGGGAAGTGCAGGGGGCAGGGAGTCACCCCATATTCTGGTGTTGCTTTAGAACATCTTTCAGAAGGAATTGGACCCATAGCCAGAACCCAGCTCCAAACCTGCAGGAAGCAGAGAGGGGACAAGGGTGTACAGAGAAGGGTCCCCGAATCCTCACTGTCACCGCCCCATGACCCAAATGTGACTGCACATTGGTGTCCTCCCCGCTTTGAAGTGACACCCCCCCTCCACAGAGTGGCAGAGGCAGAGTGGCCTGCCCCTCGGCTGCAGAACTCCCTCATCTGCCAGGGAAGTCCCTCTAAACCACTCGTGCTCTACCAGCCGTGCTGAGGAGGGCAGCTGGTGTCCTGCTCCAAAAACCACGGGTGTTAGAGCAGGCAAGGCCTCAGGGGTCAACCAGGCCACACCCTGGCAGGTGGGGAGACCAGGGGCCATGGGGCAGGGACCCAGCCAAGGCCACGGCCTCATACTAGCCCTTCCCCCAGAGATGCCAGGTTCCTGGCAGTCCCCATCACTGGCCAGTGCAGAGTGTCACAGGAACCGCGAGCAGGGAGGGCCTTAGACGACACCTGGCGCCTCCGTCGGCTGTGAGAATCAATTGTGTCTACAGAAGGACGTCCTGACTTTATTTTGGGAGATGCGTGCCGAAGTCTTTAGGGGAAACGTGTGTGTGTGTCTGGCACTTAGCAAAAAATGGTAAATACCTGAAACTGTTGCATGTAACTCATGGGTATTTTGGTGTTCGTGATAGCACTCGTTTCGCTTTATTTTTCTCTTTGAAAAAAAAATGTAGTTAAGTGCCTTTTTAAAAGAATTTTTTTGCGGTACTGGGGATTGAACCCAGGGGCATTCTATCTCTGAGCTCCACCCCCAGCCCTATTTTTTATTCTTTATTTTGAAATAGAGTCACTAAGTTGCAGAGGGCCTCACTAAGTTGTGAAGGGCCTCACTAAGTAGCTGAGGCTGGCCACGAACCTTCGATCCTCCTGTCTCAGCCTCCCAAGTACTGGGATTACAAGCATGCACCACCACGCCCGGCTTAAAAGAATATTTTTTAAAAGAAAGATAATGCCAGGGCCAACATTCTCCAAGGGTTTCCTCAGCGCACCAGCTCTGGGCACTCAGAGGGGTGTTCTATGACTAAAAGGAGATGCCCAAGCTCCCCTCTTTGAGGGTACAAACAGGCAGGAGAGAGGGAAGCCCCAGCAGGTGGGCACACAGGTTGGATCCCGGGTCTCCCGCTTCTGGGCCACAGTGGGGCCATTCCAGGAGGGAAGGGGGAGAGGACAGGCCACGTGGACTTGGCCTGTGGACCTAACCTGTGGACACAGCCCCGTGTCTGTGAGCAGGCCTGAGGGTCCCTCTGTCACTAGGCCAGGCAGCAGGCCAGGACCAAGAGTGGACCTGTGCAGGGTCATCCCAGCCGGGCCGATGCTCCTTATGAACCCCACGCTAGAGCTTCCTAGCCGAGTGGTCGTCAAGCTCCACACTGAGAGTGCAGCTGGGCGCTGAGTGTCCAGTGTGGCATCCAGAGAGGGCTCGTCTCTGTGCCCACAGGCACCACGCAGGGAGCAGGGCACAGAGGCGAGATGTGACCCCACTGTGGAGGCAAGGCAGCCACTGGCAGAACTTAAGGAGAGAGGGTCTAGGCCTGCTCACCGTGCACCGAGTATGCGGTACCTAAGTCCGCCCCATCCATACCGACGATGTGCCTGGCATTGCTCTGGGTACCAAGGTCACATCTGTGACCCAGACACAGCCTGTCTTTCCGGGGCTCACTCCTCAGCCCAGGTCACCACCCCAAACTAGAAGCACCGAGGAAAAGTGGCGTGAGACCTGATGGCGAGGGACTCGGCCCGGCCACTCGGCCACACGCTGACGGAAAGGAGGCTCGGACGAGTCACAGAAGATCTGGAGCCGCGGTTGTCAGAAAATGTGCCCAATTCCAGGCACAGTGTTGGGGTGCCCTGCCTGCACACCCCAGCCCTGTGCAGCCAGCTCCAAGGGCCTTTGGGGTCTCCAGTCACCACAGTCTATGGCCTCAGGTTCCAGGAGCAGAAGGTGGCGCATGCTCCTCGGGTCGGGGAGGCAGAGCTGCGAAACCCCGGCTGGAGCACAGGGGACGTCCTCTGTTCATTCGGAGGGGAGGGGAGAGGAAGACACACTCACACACATACACACACACACACACACACACACACACACACACACACTCAAGGTCTTGCATGCTCACCATGTGCCCCAGTTGCATGAGGAGTCCCCTCACCCTGGCTGTGAACTACCAGCTTCTAAAACGCCAAGAGATCTTAGTGAAGATTTGAAAAGAACCAGCGAGCCAGGCATGGTGGCGCATGCCTGTAATTCTAGTACTTGGGAGGCTGAGACAGGAGGATCGCAGGTTCGAGGACAGCCTCCCAGAGGCTGAGCTGGGGGGGAAGGTCAGCAGAGGTGGCAACTTAGCAAGACCCTGTTTCAAAAAGAGAAATTAAAAGGGGCTGGGGTGTAGCTCAGAAGCAGAGCATCCCTGGGTTCAATCCCCAGTACCAAAAATTTAAAAATAAAAATAAAATGCACCAGCGACCATGCATGGGGTGCTACAAGGGTGGCGAGCTCTGGGCTCTCCTGGGGCCCTGCTATGTCACACGTGCAGGTGGTGGGGCAGCTGTTCCTCAGACCACCTTTCAGGCGAATTTCTAAAACCACCGCACCTGTGGCCAGCAGTGGGTGGCGTGGGGACAGACAGGGAAGTGAGCCTCGACTCAGGATCAGAGAAGACCTGGTCCTCACATCCCATCTGCTGTGTGGCTGCAGACAGGGCCTCCCCAGGGTTCATTTCCCTGATGTGAAGTGAGGCGGGTGGACCCTAGGGTCTCCACGACATCAATTCTGCCCCCAACTGCCAGGACCCGCTCCCTGGGCCACACGGGGATGGCGTCACCTCTGAAAAGATGGCTGCCGCCAGCTCTGGAAGCAGGGGAGAATTCTGACTGGTGGAAAACAAAAAGGATATTAAGGATAACCAGAGTGTCCCATGCACTGGCAGGACCTGGGAGGAGCCACCCAGTCGACTGCTGTGGAGGGTCGAGGGGTGAGGTAGGGGTGGGAGATGGGGCCGTGCATGGAGGGCTTTGTGGGCCATGCCGAGCAATCTGCCCTTCACCTCTGTGCTGGGAAGACCCCGGAAGGAAGGAGAGAAGAGAGGCGTCTGACGCACACCTCCCACGCTCATTCCGCAGTTGCTCCTCGAAGGTTTACCTGGAACCTGGCTGCTGGGGTCTCCTCGGGCCTCCTCTGGGGCCTGTGTCCCAAGGCCAGGTCAGACCCACTCAGCCAAAGCCAGCAAGGAGCGAGACAACTAGAACACGAGGCGCCAGGCGCTGCAGCTCCTGCAGGAGCCGGCCTGTGTGTGGTCACGTTTGCACCTCTTTCCTGGGCTGGCTGCCTCGACGGCAGGCACGGCCTCTATGTGCCCAGCCAAGCCCTCCGCACAGGCACAACAGTCTGTGATTCGGGGGAGAGCTGTGTGGCTGCTGGCAGGCGCCCTGTCGGGCCGATCTTTCTCCTGTAGTCAAGCCTCTGGCTGGGCAAAAGCTGGAGGGAAGGGTCAGCAGGGGCGGGCCTCGCTCGCTGGGGAGGGGCGCTGCTCCTGGAGACAGAGGGGAAGGCTCCGGGCTGTGCAGTTGCTCAGGCCCACGCTGGAGTCTACACTGACCTCTCTGGAGCCCTGTGACTCCCACGACCTCCAGGTCCCACCTGAAGGCAGAGCAAGCGTGACTTTCTGGCCATCGCTGGCGGAGTGAGAAGCAGTTGAGACAACAGCCACCCTGGCACCGAGTCTGGCTGCTGACAGCAATAGCCTCCAAGACATGACTCAGCACAGTCCCAGGTCCGTGTGTGTGTGTGTGTGTGTGTGTGTGTGTGTTCCTTTTGGAAACCCACACCATCCCTGTGGCTACGTCTTGGGTTGCTCCAAGTGGAGACAAGAGTTGGGGGGGCTCCACCCCGGATTACGGGTGTCGGTGGAATCCGCACTCGAAGCCGCTGGTAAAACGTTGTCAGGCGCGGGGTGCCCGAGCTGCCTGCTCACAGGCGACAGGTGGGAGGCCTCTGGAAACAAGTGGCTCCTGTCCCTGGAGATGCCAGAAGACACCGGAGGCATTTCATTAGGGGGGCCCAGAAGGAACCGGCCGCCCCTTCGCGGCAGGGCGAGAGCCCCTGCCTCAGGGCTTTGGCAGCGCCTCTCCTGCCTCCTGCCAGGCTTCCTCAGAGAGCGTGTGTGAAATAATTCCAAGTCTTCCCATTTTCACAGACTCCCCCACCCCCATTTTCCTTTTATACGAGGTCCCTCCAGACCCCAGATGGAAGGCTGTAAGCTCCAGACACCTCCCACAAGAGCCCCAGTGGATCTGGAACTCCACACAGCCTGGCCCACAACAGCTCGCTTACCCATGGAAATGGATGTGCCTTCTCTTTCTTTCCTAAAACTTCATCACCAAAACCAGAGCACGGTTTGCAAGTGATGGCTTCCAGAGACGCCAGTGACAGCGTCCTTCACCTTATTAGGAAGCTCAGGTCGGCCCCGAAGTGGGGCCCAGTGGGCACCCGGCTTAGATAGCACCCTGCTTGGATGGCACCTGGCCGAGTGTCAGCTGGAGGCTCTGGGCACCACTCCCACCTCTGCTGCCAACACCAGCATGTGGTTTCTGCACTCTCGGCCTCAGTTTCCCCCTCTGTAAAACTGAGGATAACTAGTTCGATGCATGGAGTTATTTAGAGGTTAAAATGAAATTGTTTCTCAAAGTGTCACCCATGTTCTTGCATTCAGAAGGCCGGGATCGGTGTGTATTTACACAGTCTCGTATTCAGAAGTCTCTATTTTGGAAATGGCATCAGATGTTCTCAGTGTTAGGAGCAGAAAGGGTGAGCCTCGTGTGCTGCAACCTGCAGGCCTTTAACGAGTGGCCCCTCACTCACACGTGGCTGAGGGCCACCTTTTCCCATCTGTCCTTGCAACTTGAACCATCTGCAACTCCAGGAAACAGCTTTCTATCTCTCAACAGATGTTAGTGGGCTACAAGACGCCCGCTGGTGAGGCTCGCACAGCCTGGAGAAGAGCGAGTAAGGCGACAGTCCCAGGACTGACTAGGGGTCAGGAAAGGAGGGGAAGAAGCCAGCTGCAAAAGTAGGAGCCAGGACTGTGGGGACTTACTGAGGGACACAGGGGCTGGGGGTTTAGGGGGCTGTGAACCCCGGGATGTGGTGAGGGGGGAGGGGGAGATCTCTTCCCTCCCATCCTGCACTGCCCTGGGGTGTAAGAGCGGGTCCTGCCCTCTCTGCAGGTGGCCCAACTCTCCTGTCATGATCTTCCTGCACCTGGCAGGCTCTTTCCACTTCCTCTTCCAGGAGAGCCCCCACTTAGACGCCATTTCCTACAGCCCCGGGTTTCCGAACTTGCTCTGTAGAGGGCCGGGGGTAACTCACGGAAGCTCTGAGGGCCGTGGGGTCTCTGCCACAGCTCCCCAACTGGGCCTTGCCGCTCAAAAGCTGCCACCAACAACCCCGGAACAAAGAAACGGGCATGGCTCTACTCCAATACGACTTTATTTGCAGACACTGAAATGTGAATTCTATGCACTTTTCACGGTTCACAAAATGTTATTCTTCCTTTGAGTTTTTCCAACCATTTAAAAATATAAAAACCATTCTTAACTCACGGGCTATACAAAAACAGCTGGGGGGCGGGGCAGATCAGCCCCAGGCCACCATTGACCGACTCCCACCTGCTCTGGCCTCTGGTTGTTCAAAGCTAGGGACCCTCGCCTGTGACCCAGGGGAGCCTGCTGGAAGTGTCAGGGGCCCACCCAACTCTACAATGCAAAATCTACATTTTAACAAGATCTCTGATGAGTCATGTGCACTTTGAAGTTTAAAAAAATACCAACGCCTAGGTGTCACCCCCAGATATTCTAATTTAATAGGACTGAGACACAGCCTGGACACTGGGAGTTTTTAAGGCTCCCCAGGTGGTTCTAATGTACAGCAAAGTTTAAGTACCTGAGCCCCAGAAATATGGGGGGGAGCTGCCCCTTCTCCTGGCTCCCAAAGCCCCAGGCCACTCCTCCATGACAAGACATGTCACTGTGTAATGATGACCTTTTTTCACACAGCTCCTCTGGGACCAGGACCCATCTAAATCCTAACTCACGAAGATCTCAGATGAATGGCTACCCCCTGGGACTCTGTCTCCTCCTCTCAAAGGAGATGAGCTCCAAGACGGATTTGGATCTGTGACTATACTCTAGGTGCTGGTCCCAGGTGAAGACGGGGAAGTGGCCTCTGCCCCAGGGTCATCCTGGCCTCTCAGTGCCATCCCTGAGCTGCTCCTGCTCCCCGGGGCTCCCAGCCCTCAGGCCACCCAGGTTCCTGGCTTCCCAAGGACCCTAGGGGCAAGGGGACTTAGAGAGGCAACTCACCCATTCAGCAACCCCACTGAGCCCCAGGAGGGCACAGACCACACCCCCAACAGTCCTCCCACTGAGTCCCAGCCCCCACCTCCTCATTCTTCTGCCCATGAGCCCAGCATTCTCCTATAGAAATGTCAGGGAGAGGCACCCAGCACTGGTTCAGGGCAACACAGCATCTTAGCCAGCCTGGTCAGGGGTGCCGGAGGCCTTCAGAGTTCTCCAGGGCAGGGCTGGGAGACCCAGGGCAGCCCCTCCTGGGTAGCCCCCGCCATGCCTACCACCTGGTCCATCCACAGCCCAGTCTGTCTCAGCCTGGGGCACCTCCTCTCACTCGAAGATATAGGGCTGAGCCTGCACCCCACAGGGACCACCCTAACTCTCTCCCAGGACCCCCCTACACCAAGGACCACTCAAGTGTGACAGCCTTCCAGCTCCTGGAGCCCCGCCAAGACATCTACAATTCCCCCAAAAAATCATCCTTCATACATATGGGAAAGTAGGACCAGGCGGTGGCAGACTGAGGACCAACCCCCCTCCCCCATCTAAGCCCTCCACCCCCCACCCCACTGCACAGCTCCTCCCTCTGCACCAGCTGCCTCAGCGAGGGAGGATGAACAGAACTCTGGGGCTCACAGTCCAGAGGCTGAGAGCCAGAGGAATGGGCTGCAGGGCTAACTCAAAACCTTTGACCAAGAACAATGAGACGATGCCCTGTGCCCCCCCCCACCCCTACCCTCCCAGCCTAGACCTGCAGAGGCCAGAGTGGGTAACTACAGTTTATTGAGCACTTAACTAAGTACCGGACACTGTGCTAAGAACCACGGTTCTTTATATCCCCACTTAGTAAATAATCAGAATGATTAATCAGAGGTTAATCAACAGGTCACATGGCTAGTAGGAGATGGGCGGGGGAAGGGCACTAGGGACGGAGCACTTAAGCCCCAAGACATCTTGATCTCCTCCTTCTTCCCTGGGCTCAAACCCAGGACTGTGTGGCTGTTCCCTCTGCTGAGGAAGCCCAGCAACTCTGCTGACCTTCAGGCCTTCCCCGGACAGCCCAAACCCGGCCTCTGGCCCAAGGTCACTTGGCATCAGAGCGAACCTGGGCTTGGGGATCACCACACCCAGGGCTGAATCCCTGCTCTCTGTGACCCTGGGCCTCAGTTTCTTCATCTGTAAAATGGAGATAACCTATCTAGCATGGTCACTAGAAAGAAGAGAAGGTTGTGGAAAGGGCAGGTGAATGCCGAGTGACAACCTGGCTATCCGGGAACTCTCCTTCCTCCCAGAGTGCTCAGGGAGCCAGCTCTCCCCAGAAGGGAGCAGAAGGGAGGGGTGGCCTGCACAGCCTCCTGGAATGTGGCGAGGCGCCTGGCTCTGAACCCTGCCTCCTGGAAGCCTTTCTTTAATTAGCTCTCAGATAAAATTAGCTCTCCCGCCCCCCTGGGCTGCACACCTACCTCCTGGCCTGGCACCTCTCGGGTGACAGCCAGCCTGTGACAGAACCCACAGTGAGGAAGGGTGCAGGGAGCAGGAGGCTTTATTGAAGGAGACAAGAAGCAGGTGTAGGCTCCTGCCAGACAGGCCCCTCCACCCTGCCCTGTGGCTCCTCTCCCCGGCTCCGGGACAGGAGGGGTCTTACCCAGCCTCAGCAGAGGCCCCCGAGGGCCTTCAGAGTCTGTTCAGGGGAGGGCTGGGGGACACAGGGCGGCCCCTCTTGGGTGGCCTCACATGCCTGCCTCACCGTCCATCCATCCATCCATCCCCGGCCAGTCCGGATCCGCCTGGGGCACCCTCCTCTCACTTGCAACTCTGGAGCCGGGTCCTATGGTGCTTCTCCTCCGTCAGCAGGGGGATGAAGGTGTCGCTGTGGGAGAGCTTCAGCCGGCTGCCCCAGCTCGGCGCCTCCCTCCCCACGGGCTCTGGCGGGAGGGTGTCCAGGTCGCTGCGGGAGCCCCCCGGCTTGCCCTCACTTGCGCTGCTAGAGTTGAGCTCCATGAGCTCCAGCTCGTGTTTGGCGGCCGTCTCCAGGACCCTCTGCTTGTTGTAGTACCTGACGAAGTTGTTGATGATGGGGTGGATGGGCAGGGCGATGGCGATGACCCCGCACAGGAAGCTGATGGCCGCGTTGAGCTTGCCCAGCGTGGTCTTGGGGTAGATGTCACCGTAGCCCACGGTAGTCATGGTGATGATGGCCCACCAGAAGGACTGGGGGATGCTCTTAAACAGGGTCTCAGGGTGGCTCTGCTCCATGGTGTAGCCCAGCGCGGAGAAGACAAAGATGCCCACGGCCAGGTACATGAGCAGCAGCCCCAGTTCCTTGAAGCTGCGCTTGAGGGCGTAGGTGAGGGTCTGCAGGCCGGAGGAGTGGCGCGCCAGCTTGAAGATGCGCGCAATGCGCATGATCCGCAGGGCCTGCACCGCCTGCTGCACGTTGGTCAGCTCCATCATGCGGGCGCCCAGGTGCGTGAGCGTGAGGCTCACGTAGAAGGGGAGGATGGCCAGCACGTCCACGATGTTCATGAAGGACAGGACGAAGTGCAGCTTGTTGGGTGAGGAGAAGAGGCGCAGCAGGTACTCCAGCGTGAACCAGCCGATGCACGCCGTCTCCACGTTCTCCAGCGTCGGGTGCTCCACGCGGTTGCCCTCCTCGTCCAGCACCTGCAGCTCGGGGATGGTCCCCATGCACATGACCACCGAGGAGACCAGGATGAGCAGGAAGGACAGCACGGCCACCACCCGCGCCGGGCACGACGACTCGGGCTTCTCCAGGAACTTCCAGACGCACTTCTGGCAGCGGCGCCAGCGGCCCTCGGCCGCGTCCACGCCCAGGTCGTCCAGGATGAGCTGCACGCGGCGCGCGATCTCCTCCAGCTCCTCGCGCTTCTCGCTCAGGTGGCTCTTGCAGCAGTCGTCCAGGAACTTGAGGTCCACCTTCCAGAAGTCCATCTCGTTCTTGAAGCAGATGGGGCAGATGCCCTTCTTCATGTGCACCTCCCCGAAATAGTAAACCTCGATGACACACTTGAACGCGTCCGGGTCCCTGTCGAAATAGAACTCGCGCTTGCCGGGGTCGTAGTCGTCGCACAGGGAGAAGATGGTGTCGTAGCCCCCGGCCAAGCAGTTGATGAGCTCCGCCAGCCGGGTCTCGGGGTACTGGCTGAGCAGGTCTCCGTAGAGCACCTGCCGCACGCCCCCCACGTTGACGACGATCTCAATGTCGTCGCCGGCCGCCGAGCCCGGGCTGCCCGCCTCCGCGAGGCTGCGCTCCCCGGACCCGTCCATCCTCCCGGCTCCGCGCGCCCTGCCGAGGGGCCCCCGGCGGGTGCCACCGGTGCGCGGCTCTCGGGAGCAGCCCGGCCGGCGCCCGCCTGCGGGGAAGGGCGGTCACAGCGCGCAGCAGCCGGCTGGGGCGCGCGGCGGCGGAGGCATGCACCCGGCGGCTGGGCTCGGGGCGGGCATCCGGGCGCCGGGGCGCGCCGGCGGGGGCTGTCGCGGCCAGCGGCCTCGTCCCGGACACTCACCCCTGCCGCCTCGGCTCGGCCTCCTGCAGGAGGGGGTCCCCTCGTCGGCTGCGGGCAGTGTCCTCCTCCCCGCGGCGCGCCGGCAGCGCGGGCCGGTCCCGGAGCTGCCGGACCCACGCCGTCCGTCCGCCGAGGTGTGCGGAGAGCGAACTTAGGCTCGCTTTGCCCAAGCCGCTTCCAAACACAATAGGAATTCCAGCCTGACGTCAAGAGCTTTTCAACTGTACCCTCTTCTGGTGAAATTCTGCACGGCACGCGCGGCAGCTGCAGGGGAATGGGTTAACCCTTGGGCAGACGGGCACAGCTGCCGCGCCAGCGCGCCGCCACGGCGCACCGCCCGCCCCTCCTGGCCCAGAAAGGCCAGGACCCCGGGCCTTAAAGCCGAGGGCCGGCTCCGGCTGCAAAGCACCGCTCTAGCTGCTGTTCCAGAGAGTTCATAGGGAAGGAAGGCAGTCGCCTGTTGCGTGCAGGAAACGGAGCTTAAGGAGGCCCCTCCGGAGGCGGAGGCTGCTGCTCGGCCCCATCTGTCCACCTGTCAGACTAGCTGGTCCTGGAAGGTTTCCTGCTGGTCCCCAAGACTGCCCCGCTGGTGGTGTTACCTCGCCCCCAAGACTACAAGGAGGACATCTAGTCCAACCTCCTGGTAGGACAGAAGGAATGTGCCCCAGGTCGTGCAGTGAAAGGGCAGTAGAGCCCAGGGTGGCTGCCCCTTAATCTAGGGCTTCCTCGCATACTGGGCTGACTGGCCCCTGCTGTTAGCAGATTTAAAGTCTGCCTCCACTCCTTCCTATTCCTTTGCAGCCCTGCACCCCTGCCACTAGCTTCCAGAGCTTCAGAGTCCCGTGTCCCCACTCCCCACTCCTTGGGGGAGGCCTGCCTGGTCTCCCAGCAGTGTCCCACGCCCTCCTTGTCTTCTATTTTTCAGCCATGACTGTCTTTCCTGAGCCATCGCGGCAGCCTATGTGGCTGAGCAGAGAACATCGAAGCATCACCCTGCTTCCATCTCGCCCTCATTGTCAGCACGGCAGGGCACTGAGCGTGGTCCAGGGCTTGGATACTGCGTGGAAAAGCTTCCAAGGGAGGGACGGACAGGCAGAGCCGGAGGGTTTTAGGGCAGGAAAACGATGCTGTGTGTGATGGTGGCTGCATGTCATTATGCATGTGTCCAGTCCCACAGAATGTCCACCACCAAGAGGAGCCTAGTGCAAGCTGTGGGCTTTGGGCGATAATGATGTGTCACTGTAGGTTCCTCGGGGTAACAGGCGTGTCACTCTGATGGGGGATGTTGATAGTGGGGGAGGCTGTAGAGACGGGGGGTGGGGGGGAATGAACTTTGTGCTTTCTGTTCAATTTTGCTGTGAGGCTAAACTGCTCTTTTAAAAAGGGCCATTAAAAATGTCTTCTGTATAGCCAGGTGCTATAATCCTACACCCCCAGACCAAAAAATTTTTTTGAATCAGGGTCTTGCTAGGTTGATGAGATTCTTGCTTCGTTGCTGTGGCTGTCCTCAAAATTTCCATCCTTCTATCTCAGCTGCCCAAGTACTGGGATCACAGGCGTGTGCCACCACACCTGGCTTAGGCTGTTTCTTTTTTTAACTTATGGTCATGTCCATTAATGGACCATAAAATCAGTTTACAGGGCCACTGACAGTATTTTTATCTTTAATGATATAATATAAAAACTAATGGAAGAGAGTACATTATGCAAAGTAAATATTTATTGTTGGGTGAGAGTTCTTTTTGCAGATTTCATTTCACTCCCATTTAGAATCATGTTACTCCAGGGTAGGAAATCGAGGCTCAGAAAGGTTGGGTAATAATCACAGTGAGCATTATTATTTTAAGTGTACCGTGCACCAAGCACTCTGAGTGTTTTGAGTTTTTCTCACTTAACCCCCACCTCGACTGTCTGAGGAAACAAAATGTCGAGTTACCACCACCATACCCCAGAGGCTCTGAGGACCGGTCCCTCCAATACAGTGAGTGCGCTGCACCACCTGCCAACCTCCCTCAAATTCATCCGCCAAGCTTTATTCATGCCACCGCCCTTCTCAGTTGTGTTTAGCTCCTTCCTCTTACCTGCAGGGTGAAGTCCAAATTGCATCTTTGTCTGAGCTTAATAGGTTTAAAGAGACCCCTTTATTCAAATGCTTTATTGAAATATTTATCAAGCTTCTCAGGCGTGCACAGTCACCATGCCACACCCCACCCTGGGTGTGGGGACAGGGTTCATACTCTAATGGAGAACATTTTTTCTGTAAATAACAGAATTGGGGGGCCATGGGTGGAAAGGAGTCTAAGGAGCCATGCTTCCTGAATTCCCCCACAGGGGGCGCTGAGGGAAGACCACCTGGTTGGAAGGAGGAGGGCTGAGTTGGCTTAGAAGCTCAGCATCCTCTTGGCTGAGGTTTGCATTCTGGGTGCTTGACAGAGACCTCTCAGGCAGGCAGAACCCCTCCAGCCACCCCTTGCTACCATTGCTGTGTACGTGCTGCTACAGGAATCCAGCCCAGGAGAGGCTGGTATGCTAAAATAGTATCCCCAAGATTGGTTTGTTTGCGGGTTGAACCCAGAGGCATTGTACCTCTGAGCTACATCCCCAACCCTATTTTATTTTTTATTCTAAAACAGGGCCTTGCTAAGTTGCTGAGGGTCTCATTAAGTTGCTGAGGCAGACCTTAAACCTGTGGTCCTCCTGTCTCAGCCTCCCAAGTACTGGGATTACAGGCATGTGCCACCATGCCCAGCTAATACAGATTATTTATTTATTTACTTACTTACTTACTTACTTACTTATTTATTTAATGGTACTGGGAATTGAACCCAGGGCTTCATACATGTAAGGCAAGTGCTCTTCCACTGAACTCCAAGATTTTTTTTTGTGTGTGGTACTGGGGGTTGAATCCAGGGGCATTCTACCACCAAGCTACACCCCCAGCTCTATTTTTTATTCTTTATTTTGAAACAGGGTCTCACTAAGTTGCGGAGGGCCTCACTAAGTAGCTAAGGCTAGCTGCAAACCTGCGATCCTCCTGTCTCGGCCTCTCAAGTACTGAGATTACAAGCGTGCTCCGCCACGCCCAGCTTGAGCTCCAAGGTTTTAACTTAAGGAGGTGACCGGGTGCTGACACTGAGGAGTCAAGGCACTTGAAAGACCAGTTTATTACATACTTCATGTCTCAAGAGAAAGACACAGGCCTGGGAACATGGTAGGTAGGCTTGGCCAGGCAGAGGCAGGAGCAAGGGGGAAAGGAGACCCAAACCTTTATTGGGGTTCCCTGGGAAAGAGAAGACAGGGCAGAGCAAACAGCTCAGGATTGGCGAGTTTGAATAATTCTGGCAGGTTCTGGACCATAGGGGTGGTCTCTAATTGTTTGGTACTGACCCCCGGAAGATTTAGGGCAGGGGAGATATCGGCTTGGTGTGTGAGGGTTTGATGAGAGGTGGGTGGGAGGAAAGGGCTCACACTTGATTGGTCTGCATGCTAAAGACCAGCCCCAGCCCCTCTGCTGTTTGAGAGCGGGCCAGCCCTGGCAGGGACAGTCTCTCTCAGGCTGTGAGGCCACAGATGCCAAAGCATCATGAATACAGAAAACAAGAAAATACAGTTAATACAACATTTGCCCAGGAATGAAAGGATGCCAGACCGACAAGTCTAGAATCTTAAGAAAATATGGTTAGAACAGCTGGAGCCTCGGGCCTCTGGAAGAATGTCTTCTTCAGTGGCGCCTGGTGGGTTGTAAGCCTTTTGCCTGCCTCAACTGAGGGAGAGACCATGGTTGGAGGTGGGGCTGGCAGGCTGCTGCTGAGGTATGCTGCAAACAGACCACAGAGGGCCTGGTGGGCCCCTGCAGAGTCTAGACCACAAATATTTCACACTCAGGGCACCGCATGGTAGTTGATTGTGAAATCAGTGTATCGAGTATTAACCAGTGCTTTTTTTTATTGAGATAGTATAGAAAATATCAGCATATATCAGACACAGACAAAATAAGTCCTGCTTGAACCAAGTCATAGCAGCCAGAGGCTCACTCGGGCTCTGGTGTGTCCATACAGCAGACCCCAGAGGGGAGAGAGCTGGTCAGAGTGGAGTGGGAGGCAGGGGCACCAGATGCAAGGCTCAGCAAGAAAATGTCCCCAGTGGGTTCACAGCTAAGCAGGTGCCTGCTGACAATGGAGATGTGAGAGAAACAGTTGCAAATGGCAGGGCAAGGCAAAGGAAGCCCGGGAGGGGGAGTCCTGGTCAAGGTGTGAAACCAGCCTGCAGGCAGAGGCGCAGGAGGGAAGTTGAGGCAGGTGCGCAGATCCTGTGCTGGGCAGAGCTGCCCCAGCAGCACGTGGAGAGGGTAGCTCACGGCCTCTCAGTGTCCCTGGCTGTGGAATGGGTGATGTGGCCCGGTGTGGTGGTGCATGCCTTTAATCCCAGTACTTGGGAGGCTGAGACAGGAGGATCGCAGGTTCAAGGCCAGCCTCAGCTACTTAGCAAGACCCTGTTTCAAAATAAAAAATTAAAAGAGCCAGGGGTGTAGCTCGGAGGTTGAACGCCCCTGGGTTCAACCCCCAGGACCACATAAAAAAGGGGTGACATGGACTTTATGCATCTCCATGTGACCATTGATTTATGGGACAGAGCAGAGAGTGGCTGTGCCTAGAGGCCTGGCCAGGTGCTGCCATTTATTGATGGGATGAGGCTGTGGGTTGAATCGCCTCCTAAAGGACCTGGCCAAGTCCTAACTGTGACACCTGTGCTGTGACCTGATTTGGACATTGGGCTTTTCAGATATAAGATGAAGTCGTTCTGGATGAGGGTGGACCTAAATCCAACTACCTCTGCCAGGACGTCTCCCGGGACTGTGCTCTTTCCTCCTGCCCCTCTCCCCAGGACCAGGGCTCCTTCGATGGGAGATCACACAGCCCTCTGCTGTCCTACAGCACAGCACAGGGTCAGTCCGTACATGGTTGACTGGTCTGCCCTGCCCCGCCCCCACGCATTCTGGATGATTCCTGTGAGTGTGCCCAGCACAGGGCCCGGACATCCAGGTGCTGGACAAGTGTGTGGAGGGAAGGAAAGAGAGGAAGCTTCACTGTACACAAACAAACACGCCATTTAGAAGGCCACAAGGGCCTTTATGTCTGAGAGGGGTTTTATTTGCCCAGCCATGACACAGAACTGGGCTTCAGCAGTTTCTGAGGCATGGCGATGAGGAAGACATGGTCTCCCGGGCATGTCCCCTACCTGTGGTCAGACTGTCACCTGTGCACTGGGTGGGGTGGGACTGTGGCCGGGAGAGGGGCTGCTGGGTGGCCACGGGATGGTCCTCCTCCCATGGTCAGGAAACCAGCCTCTCCCCTTCCCACCTGCAGAGAGGCCTCAAAGAAGGGGCGCCTCGATCTTGGACGCCAGCCTCCAGAAAGGTGAGATGACAGATGTCCTCTGTTTCAGCCCTGAGCTGACTACTACTTTCTCCTTCTTCCTTCAAACCTGTAAAGTCCTCCTTGGTTCTCTCTGAGCTCTGCATGAGGCCCTGACCCCTGACCCCACAGCCCAGGCCTGGATTGCGAAGGGTTAGGCTGGGATTCCACAGCTTAAAGGAAAGATGGACCAACGCCGCCTTCTCTTATAGGAACCTGAGCCGGCCCTCTGCATCCATTCACACTTTCCAGAAGGGTTAAACCAGAAAAAAGAAAAAAAAATGAGTCTGGGCTTTGGACTAAAAATGGAAAGTTTCTTGCTGTGGTGTATTCAGTCCTGCGTATGACTTCTGAGGGAAGTGTACGTTTCATGACATCATGGCGGGGGGGCACAAAATCATCTATTAGGCACCCGAAGCAGCAGCAGCTTTGACTCATGTGGGCTTTTTATTTAAATGGGGAGGGGAAAAAACCCACAGTCTATTTAGGCATTATGGGAAGCAATTGTTTGAGCCGCGCTTTTCTTTATTAAATGCATTTTTTTTATTTGTTGAACAATAACATTTTGGGCTACAGAACGCTCAATTTCCATGACGCTAATTAAAACCAGCACACGTGTACCTAAGTGATTTGTCTAGACACGAACAATGCAGGCTGTAATCTATTCCCCTTTTTATGAACTAATCAGTTTTGCTCAGTTAATATTTCTTTGTGTTTTGCTGGATTTAATAATACCTTTCATTAAGATTCAGTTCTGCGCTCCATCGAAAATTTACATTTTGTTATTTGCTCTGCAGCCATCAGCCCCAGTGAGCAACCTCATCCCCACCGTCCTCCCACCCTCCCTCCTCCTCGTGGCCACGCCCCTTGCCCCAGAGTAGAACTGATGGACAGAAGGCTCAGCCCATCCACTGCTCTCTGAATCACGTGGTCCCCGACGCCCCTTGCCCCAGAGTAGAACTGATGGACAGAAGGCTCCGCCCATCCACTGCTCTCTGAATCACGTGGTCCCTAGAAGTCAGGTGCAGGGGGCAGGCTGGGTGGGCGTGATGCCAGATGGGAAATGGGTAGAGAGGAGAAAGATGTAAAACCGAATCATCAGGAAACTTTGTTCTCTTACCCTAGCACCTAAGCTTTTTTTTTTAATGCCTTTTTTTGTGTGTGTGAGCAAAATAGAACTAGTGACCCTTTCTTTTCCTGCTACAAGATCTTTCAGGAACGCATAAAGCACTGGGTTCAATGGGTTTTGTAAACAAGATTCTGAACATGCAAAGGTAGAAGGAGGCAGAGGGAGGGAGGAAGAAGAGCTGACCTCCTGGCTGGCACTCCCCCAGTTCCTGGAGGCCACAGGGAGTCCTCCCGGCTCCTCCGCACCTCTGTTCAGCTGTGACTCATCTGCTGGGAAGGTGGGTGGCAGGGCTGAGCTCTGAAAGGGTCGCTAGACTTTGGATGCTGCAGCTGCCCTAGGAGTGGGGGCAGGTCCCCTGGACCCAAGACTGGATTGCTTTGACTTTCTTAGAGAAAGAGAAATGCTGTTAGGGAAAGAGGAAAGGGGCAAGGTCCTGCTTCTGGGCCAGTGTGGAGAGGAGCAGGAGCTTTGGTGTGACTCCCGACACAGGAGCTGGTGGCGCCTGTTTACTTTCTGTTACAGCGCACGGGGAACGTAAACAGAATGGTTGAAGAAAAGGCTTTAAAAACAAGCCCTTTAGCATTTGCCTTTACTTTTCGTTGCACAATTAGTATTTTTATTGTAAACTTTGTAAAATGAGAGAGCCCTGTATTTGCACTTCTCAACTTCCAAATCACGTGAAAGTCAGAACTGTATACGGTGCATGCGTTCTCTATTACCGCACGGCACACCTCCGTGAACAGCATCTTCAACAACCCGCACCGGTCATGTCCAGGGTTCCTGGGTCAGGAGTCTGGGCACAGCTTGGCTCGGCCCTCTGCTCACGTCTTGCAGGCCGCTCTGGAGTTACTGGCCGGTGGCCAGAGCTGCGGTCTCATCTGAGGCTCAGGGGCCTCTTCCAGGCTCATGTGGCAAATCCATCTCCTTGCAGCTGATGGGGGCTTGATTCTCTTTGAAGGCCAGCCCTGGCGTCTCTCTGACTTCAGAGAAAGTCCAAGCTGTCTTGTAAGAGGCTTACCTGATTAGGCCAGGGCTACCCAGGAGACCTTGAACTCAGAGTCAGACTGTTTATTATTTTTGCTTGATTTTATTTTGTTTTTAGTTGACAAATGATGAGGTACATTTATGGAGTATAACGTGATGTTGTGATGTCTATACATTGTGGAATGATGCAAGTGAGTTAATTACTATATGTATCACCTGAAATACATGCCATTGCTTGGTGGTGAGCACATTTGATCATACCCCTGAGCCAACCCCTTGCTTCCCTCTTCCCCTCCCCTCATGGCCCCAGCCTCTGGGGACCACCCTTCTACTCTCCGGTGCCCTGAGTTTGTCTTTTTCAAATTCCACGTTTAGGCGAAACCATGCAGTACTTGTTTCTCTATTCCTGGCTTATTTCACTTAACATAAAGTCCTGTAGGTTGCTCTGTGTTGTCATGAATGATGGAACTTCCTGCTTCTTGAAGGCTGCTGGTTATTCCATTGTGTATATATTGCATATATACCACATTGTTTCCATCCAGTCACCTGTCAATGAGCAGGCCAGTTGCTAATCTATTTTTATTATTTATTTATCTATTTATTTTGCAGTGGTGGGAGTGGAACCCAAGAGCCTCATGCATGTTAAGCAAGCAGCTCTCTACCACTGAGCTATACCACCAACTTGGCAATGATTAAAACACATACACATGCACACATGCACACACTCATGCACATGCACACACTGCACATACACAGTCAATAACTAATGAGTTTAAAACAAATCCGGCTACGTGTGTTAAGTCCAGTGTTTCTCATTGCACAGTAGCTGCCACGAAGGTGATGTGGTCCCCGCATAGCACAAGGAGGGGGACACTGAGTTCCTTTTTACTCTGCACAGGGCTCAGCAAAGGGCCTGGGCCGGGACTCAGCTCCTGACATGGACACCCACTTCATACTCCTCAGGGGCACCCCGGGAAGCATCTGACAGGTCTTAGTGCCCTCAGCTCTGCGGGGTGGGAAGACAGGGGGTGGGTGTGGGGCCTTATGGGTCACAGAGGAGAGAAAAGGAATGGTGTGGGGGAGGAAAGGGGTATGGGCTGGACAGGAACCAGGAGCAGAGTGGGAGATGGATGGAGAGAGGGCGGGAAAACGGGATGGGTGTAAAGAGAGAACACTCGGAAACATCTTCCAGTGTTTGGAAGAAAATGTCACGTCAGGCGGGACTTGATAATTACTGTCATTTGTGGGATGTTTCAGTACACGAGAAGCAAATAATTATGATGTCACGGGCCTCCGTGCCTTCCTCCAAACCAGCAGCCAGCCATCAACTGTGACTGGTTCGTGTGTCCTCGGAGCCTGCGGAGCCTCGGTCACGGCCTGGGCCCAGGGATCGAGCCCTGGGGAGCAGACGGCTCTTCTCCGGTGGTTAGGACACCCCCACAGGACTGCACCAGGGTCAGCCGGTCCCTTGGAGATGTTTGGTTTCCGGAGAGTCTGGATCGTTTAGGTCAACCCTTCATGCAAAGCAGAATCTCTGCTGCTGCCTCCTTCCGAGCAGGCCCTGGGTCTCCGCTTGGATGCCTCCAGCAATGGGGAGCTCAGGACAGCAGGGACCAGGTAGAACATGCAGACTCCCGGGAGGAGGAGAAGCCCCTTTTTCCTTCTTAACCTGTCAATCCCTGACCCCCCCCCCATGGCAGTCTGTACCTAGGGAGGTGGAGTGTCCGTCAGAACACACAGCGTAAGCCGGGCGTGGTGGCGCACGCTTGTAATCCCAGTACTTTGGGAGGCGGAGACTGGAGGATCCGAGTTCAAGGCCAGCCTCAGCTCTCTCACTCTCTCTCCCTGTCTCTCTTTCTCTCTCTCTCTCTCTCTCTCTCTCTCTCTCTCCTTAGTGAGGCCCTCTGCAACTTCGTGAGACCCGGTTTCAAAATAAAGTATAAAAAATAGGGCCGGGGGCATAGCGCGGAGGTAGAACACCCCTGGGTTCAATCCCCGGTACCGCAAAAAAAAAAAAGAACACTCAGCGTGAAGGCCCACCTCTGCTGTGTACCAGTTGTATGACCTCAGACAAGCCATCGGTCCTCTTTGAGTCTCAGCTGCCTCCTCTACAAAACAGAGATGATACTCACTAGACCAGTATCAGATGGCTACTTTGAGTGATAAAGAAAGCACATCGTGAATGAGGACATGAAGAATTGCTGTCATTGCACCTATTTTTCATAATATTAGAATCGAAGGGGACATAAGAAATCAGAAACAGTACTTGGGAGGCTGAGACAAGAGGATCGCAGGTTTGAGGCCAGTGCACAGTAACTTAGCAAGACTCTGTTTCAAAATAAAAAATAAAGCCAGGCGTGGTGGCGCATGTTTGTAATCCCAATACTTGGGAGGCTGAGACAGGCGGATCCAAGTTGAAGGACAGCCTCAGAAAGTAGTGAGACTATCTTCAACCTAGCGCGACCCTGTTTCAAAGTAAAACCACGTGTATTCATGTGACTTTCACCTTCTTTTATCCAGGTCCTGCGCCTATCAGAACCGCGCTGCCCACATTCAAGGCAGGACTCCCCTTCAATCTGCCATTACAGAAACCAATCATCTCATCAACACACCCCAAGTCACATCATCTTAGGTGTTTCATGATCCAGTCAAGTTGACAATCCAGACTAACCCTCACATCCCCCTTCTCCAGCCTCCTCCACACCTTCCCTGGTGTGCAGCCTGGATGGGCACCTGGGATGCTTGGCCTGCCCAGCCTTAAGCAGCATGGCACACACATGCAGCCAGCCCCGGACCACACTGTCCAGATCTGCCCCTGCCTCAGAGGCTGTCTGGGCCCACTGCGGAAGCTGCTGGAAGCTCCTGCAGTCAAACATGACCTGGCTCTTCCTACAGCTTCTGGACTCGGATGGACCATAGTGCATGGTTTGGGGTTTCTGGTGGCTGCCCAGAGGGACTTGATGGCACAGCCCAGCATCATAGAGGAGCTGATAACTATGAGGATGAGCGTTATCCAGGGAGAGACGGGGGGCCAAGAGGGGTGAGCCGATGAATTCCCTGCCTTTCCTAGCCACCCCTGCAGCCCGATGTCACATCCTCATGGCGTTGATGCTAGCTACAGTTTTCTTAGGCCGCTGCAGCCTGCCTGGTCAGGCATCTTTGTATTTGCTTTCCCTCCTCTCTGGTCTCATTTTTCTTTCCTTTCACCCTTGCTTCCCTGGAATTGTAATACCCCACTCCTTGCCCCAAAAAACCTTGCCTCGGATGCTGTTTTCTAGAGAGCCAGAGCAAAGACAGGGCTGGCTATTCCTAGGGAAATCTACAGCCCTCGTCTGCTAAGCACCTACAGCCCAAACACAGGGGCACAGGCTTCCTTTTGCATATGTCTTCAGGCTGTGTTGCAGTTATTGATTACATAGCTGTGATGCTCAGCAGCTTGACAGGTTATGGGACCGTCAGTAGCATCACAAACCTCATTATTCACAGCGTGGTTCAATAGAGTCCTCCCCCCATGCATGTTGAAGTCTTACCTGGTACCTCTGAAAGTAGTCTCTGCAGGTATAATCAAATTAAGATAAAAATTGTAAATTACAGTGGACCCTAATCCAACATGATTGGTGTCTTCCCCCACCCCCACCCCCTGTGGTACCGGGAATGGAACCCAGGAACATTCTACCTCTTAGCTACACCCCCCCTCGCCCTTTTTAGTTTTTATTTTGCAACAGGGCCTCACTAAGTTGCTGAGGCTGGCATTGAACCTGCAACCTTCCTGCTTCAGTCTCCCAAGTACTGGGATTACAGGCATGTGCCACCATGCCTAGCAACTGGTATCTTTGTAAGTCTTATGTTACCATTCCCACCCAAACCTCCCAAGGCAGGAGAATGTGGGACTCATCTCTGGGAAGATCTGTGGCCTCTAATGTCCATTCCTCCCCTTAATTTGTCCAACTTCTTCCACTGCTCTGAGTGTTTATGAAAATCTACAAACTGGATGTGTCAAAATAGAAGGTGTTGTGAGGTGCCAAGGAGATGGTGATGTGAAAATTCTCCAAAATCGGTGTCGTTATTGTGATCGCTGCGGCCAGTTCACCTATCTGTGGATGAGTAACTTCTTTTTTTTTTTTTTTTGCAGTACTGGGGATTGATCCCGGGGGCATTCTACCTCTGAGCTACACCCCCACCCCGGTTTTTTATTCTTTATTTTGAAACAGGATCTCACTAAGTTGCGGAGGACCTCACTAAGTAGCTGAGACTGGCCACGAACCTGCAATCCTCCTGTCTCAGCCTCCCAAGTACTGGGATTACAAGCGTGTGCCACCATGCCTGGCTGGATATTTCATTGATGGCAGAGCTCCCTAAAATAATGGATCACACAGAGGGAGCTTCCAAGGTCATCTTTCCCCTGTTTTGCTTTATATGAAATAACTATGGAGATAGAAGCGACCGTTAACGAGTAACCCCCTTCTACCCACAGAAGGTTCTCTGGAGTCAAGGGGAGCAAAGCAAAACGTTATCCCCAGATTTGGCATTACTGATGGGGCTAGGGGTCTATTACTGGACAAAATAAGTTCCCGTAGCTCATCAGGCGTCTGTCAGTTTGCTGGCTGAAGTCAGACACGAACACAGAGGTATTAGCCCAGATATGCCCTGCCTCTTCATTTTATTTTATTTACTTTTTGTGGTGCTAGAGCTTGAACCCAGGGGCATTCTACCTCCGAGCTACACCCCCAGCCCTATTTTATTCTTTATTTTGAAACAAGATCTCACTAAGTTGCAGAGGGCATCACTAAGTAGCTGAGGCTAGTCTTAAACCTGCGATCCTCCTGTCTCAGCCTCCCAAGTACTGGGATTACAAGCATGCACCACCATGCCCCGCCTATTTTTTATTTTGAAACAGGGTCTCCTTCACTTGCTGAGGTTGGCCTCACATCTGCAATCCTCCTATCTCAGCCTCCCAAGAACTGGGATTACTACTGTGCCCAGCTGCCTCTTCATTTTATAGGATCACTTTTCAATCCCTCTAAATCAGATGTTCTTCCTGGGTACTGAGCACTCCTGGAGGAGCACCTTTTGCCAGGCCAGTGGGACATCCCCCTCCTGCCAGCCCACTGCAGTGGCAGGTGTTAATTACGCCCTGAGCAGAGACAAACATCTGCACTTACTCCCCAACTGGGGGTGGTAATTTGCAGCTCACCAGTTGGGAAGTTACTGGGGAGCCTTTCTGGCTGTGCATGGAGGGGGGCAAGTGGGCCCTTTCCCTCAGAAGGGAAGGAAACATATGGGCTTTATTGGAGCCCCCAGTGCCCCCCCACTCACACACTGGCCAGCTTCCTGCTCTCAGTAAGTGGCGTTTGTCATCTTCCACCAAAATAGTCACATCTGATGAATCTTGTGTATGCACTATCCCCGACTGGCTGCTCTGATTACAGGAAGTCTCTCCAGAGCTCAGTGGTGGTAGGACTAGACCCGACCTCTCCCACCTGCTGTGTCAGTGCTGGGATTCTCTGGAAGAATTTATGTGTTTGATGACAGGGTGCTGCCCAGGCCTCTAGATCTGCTGGAGGTGTTGTGTGATATTAGAACAGAGATTGTATTATTATTATTTTGTTAATTGGGGGGATTGATTCCAAAATGCATCTGGCCCTGAGGAACTGTAGACGTGTACTTGGTGACATTTGAGTCGGCCTTGACTCTCTTCACCAGGCAAGCAGGGTATGACCTGGGAGATGCCCCCTACCATTAGCCACTTCTACCCTGCATTGGTCAGAGCTCCCCAGAGAAACAGAACCAATAGTGTGTGTGTGTGTGTGTGTGTGTGTGTGTGTGTGTGTATGAGAGGGGGTTTCTTAGATTGGCTTCCATGATCATGTTACCAGGCGGGAATCCTCTTCTTGGTTCTTACTTCTTCCAAGAGAAAGAATTCAAATGGAAAACATGAATGGGGGAATAGAAGAGGCTTCTTTAGGGAAGTGGGGGCCAGTGTAAAAGAAGGCCTTGATAAGGGGGGGTATATTCCAGAGATAAAGGGGTCTGGAATGGGCGGCTTTCAGGGGTGGAGGAACACATAGAATCTAATCTGTTAGACTGGCGTATATGTGCAGAGGCTGCATTGTCCCACAGTGGCCATCTGAGGCTGGAGAGCCAGGGAAGCGGGTCCAAGATGCTGGAAACCCCAGAAGAAGAGGGACCACGGATGCAGCCCTCGCCCCGGCAGAAGGCCTGGAAAGCCCTGGAGGGTCGCCGTGCAAGTTCATGCTCGAGGACTGAAGACGCTGAAGCCCGGTGTCCACGGGCAATGGCAGCAGCTAAAGTGCCCCCTCTCCGCTTCCCGCCACCATGCCCTGAGATTCGCGGTCCCCGACCTCACATACACTGAACCTGAAACTAAGAAAATAAATCTTTCCTGCCAGGTGTGGTGGCGCACGCTTGTAATCCCAGTACTTTGGGAGGCGGAGACCGGAGGATCCAGGTTCGCGGCCAGCCTCAGCTCTCTCGCTCTCT